>JAPYYZ010002078.1:0-13801 GCA_030522705.1 Eretmocerus eremicus | reverse complement strand
GCCTAAGCCAGTGCCGACGCCGAAATCTCCAATGAAGCTGTCGGACTTCGCATAGATCACGATAGGCTAAAATCGGCCCTTTTCAGGGCCAACAAAAAAATTCTGAACGTATTGACTACGGGTTCTGGTGTGACACAGACACGACAGAACTCGACGGGACCGTCGGAATAACGATGCAATAGAAGTTTCGAGAAAGTTATAGAACGATGACGCAATGGGCTTTCGAATGCGCGTAGAATTTTCTAGAAAGTATATGAAGAAGGGATACGCACGAGGTTTCTCGAACGTTCTGTATTGGACCGTCAGGTCCGTGTGAGACATTACCTCTCGGAGCCACACCATTTCCTCGATATCGGCGTTTTCTCTCACATTTCCGCTATTCCAGCTTCGAAATATTAGCGAATTCGTGTGTTTCAACGTGTGTCCATGTAATGATGGCGGAATGGGCTTCAATAGAACTGAGGGTAAGGCAGGTATCACGCATCTATAGGATCCTGCAGTGCCGGGATGATGGACCGGGTCGGTAAGGTAGGGAACATCCTTACCGACCGTCGGTAAGTGACACACTCGAGCCGGTAAGGTAGGAATCTACGTTACCATCTGGTGGTATAGTAAGAATCTTGCTCACCGTCCGTCGGTAAAACAGCGAGAGGGCGCTGATTGGGGTGAGGTGTGCGTCTTGTTGGGTGGGAAGATCAAAACTTGAGTTATGGGTTATGGGTTTTAGGATAAAAGAGTAAAACTTGGGTTATGGGTTTGAGGACTGAACTTGGGTTATGGGTTATGGGAGCAGAACTTGGGTTATGGGATGGAGAACTGAACTTGGGTTGTGGGTTATGGGTTAATGAGTTGGAAGGTCAATACTTGGGTTATGCATTATGGGTTGGAGGACTGAACTTGGGTTATGGGTTATGAGATAAAAGAGCAAAACTTGGGTTATGGGTTGGAGGACCGAACGTGGGTTATGGGTTATGGGTTGGAGGACTAAATTTGTGTTATGGGCTATGGATTGGAGGACTAAACTTGGGTTTTGAGATAAAAGAGCGAAACTTGGGTTATGGGTTATGGGTTGGAGGACTAAACTTGGGTTTTGAGATATAAGAGCAAAACTTGAGTTATGGGTTGGAGGACTGAACTTGGGTTATGGGTTATGGGTCAAAAGAGCAGAACTTGGGTTATGGGTTGGAGGACTAATCTTGGGTTATGGGTTATGGTATAAAAGAGCAAAACTTTGGTTATTGGTTGGAGGACCGAACTTGGGTTATGGGTTATGGGATAAAAGAGCAAAACTTGGGTTTTGGGGTTATGGGTCGAAAGAGCAGAACTTGGGTTATGGGTTGGAGGACTGAACTTGGGTTATGGGTTATGGGTCAAAAGAGCAAAACTTGGGTTGTGGGTTGTCCGCCCTTTTGTATGCTCGAACCGGCATAGTTCCACTACTACTCATGCTCCTGATGATTTCTGTTTGCCTGTGTGGATAAGCGCTTTTTTCAATATTTCGTCATAATTTCGGTCATATTTATCATAAAAATTTGGAACAAAATTCAGTCTTCCCTCCAGACAGAAGAAAAACATACCACCATAAAAATCAATTCAAAATCATTCCACCAGTTGACGAATGAGCCGTCTTACATAAGTTTTACGATAGCCAAGACACTTTGACAAAAAGACTCTTGGGCAATAAGAGTCTCTTGCAGCGAGATTCTTTCACCAAAAGAATCCTTGGCGAGGAGACTCTCTGATGGGGAGTTCCTCTGCTCGTTGCATTCGTAAGAATGGAGTACTTCTGCGTGTCAAGAGTCACAAAGTAAATATTAGAGATCCCAAGTATAACGATGTATGCGCACGCTATCCAACATACCATTGTTAATTTCTGCTTGCCTGTGTGGATCAGCGCGTTTTTCAATATATTATCATAGTTTAGGTCATATCCATCATGAAAATTTGGAACAAAATTTAGTCTTTCCCCTAGACAAGAGTAAACTATATTACCATAAATATCGATTCCAAATGATGTTCTGTTTTTTAGCAATGATGAGATCCAATAATTCCACGAGTCGACAATTTAGCAGTTTTCTATCAGTTTCACGATAGTCAGGACACTTTGTCAAAAAGACTCTTGGGCAATTTGAGTCTTTTGCAGCAAGACTCTTTCACCAACAGACTCTCTGACGAGGAGACTCTTCGATGCCCAGACTCCCAGTTAGGTCTCATCTTGGACCTCAAAAATCTTTCTGTGTCGGGAATTATCAAAATTCATCGTAGTGATGATGAAAAATGCCATTATTGCGGAATCACAACATTTTCGGGTCTAATTTGTTTCCTCCAGGAAAAGCCATCATTCAAAATCATTTTCGTGGCAATATGTTCCTTCCATGGTCTTGCGGACATCCTTAAATCTCTGGAATGATCACAAAACGTACAACCACAGTTGTCACGGATTATTGGAAACTCGTTTGTCCACAAATATGAACATGAATTGTCAGGGCCTGATAGGTGATGTTAGATAGCGAGAGCAATCATGATCGTTCGTGAGATTATCTGCATGCTTCACTGAGTTGTGTATTTTGGATCGTAGAAGAATTCATTTTCGTATAAGGAAATCGATTTTCCCTCAGTACCCCATTCTTTCACGAATCCCACCAACAGACAGTCTTGGTTGAAGAGAGTCTCCTGTTTGAAGAGTCTTTTGGTGAAAGAGACTTGCTGCCAAAGACTCATATTGCCCAAAATTCTTTTCGTCGAAGTGTCTTGGCTATCGTAAAACTGATTAATCATTTTCATGGTAATATGTTTTCCTTCTGTCTAGAGGAACGAATGAATTTTGTTTCAAATTTTCATGATACATACCACCAAAATTATGACAAAATATTGGAAAAGGCCCTTATCCACACAGGCAAGCAGGAATCATCAGGGGCATGTCGGCTAGCGTGCGCAAACATGATTATTCTTGAGATCTCTAAGGTTCACTTCGAGACTCTTGACATGCCCAATACTCCAACTCATTACGCATCTCACCAGCAGAGAGTCTCGCTATCAGAGAGTCTTTTGGCGGAAGACTCTCACCGTTCAAGAGTTTTCTTAGTTCAATGTCTCGTCGTCAAAATATGCCAGATGAGTGCGCCAGAAGGCAAAATTTGCCAGCCTCCAGACAAAATTCGTCAGTTCGTTGTTATCGTCAGTCTAAATCGCAGAATCGAGACTTCGTTTTGTTAATATCCGTGGAATTTTCTGGTATCAACTTCTTGCTCTAGTGTTCTCCAATGTGATATTTGTTATACCTTTATATGCATGAATCCAAAAGCAATGTGCGAAAAGTCAAGAGAGTGAGGTCCGCAGCCGTTCGCACCCATGCACGCTGCAAATCTATTCTTCGTCAACTTCAAGTCTCATGGTCCTGAGATGAGTTTCATGGCAAAGACTCTTCTATCCAAAGACTCATTTTGTATGCGTTCATTTTTCAGGTAAGTTTCACGTTGCGAAGATCACTCGACGAATCGAGGTTGAAATGTGCAGTTGTGCGGCCACATGAATGCGATCGACTAAAATATGGGATCAGCACAGCTGGATGAAAGATTTTCAGGGCCTCCCATGTCATAAATTTATCGTCCATGTACCATCCTCATAATCAGGTTAGTGAAACGCTGTCTCATAGCATCTCCCACAAAAATAACACCGGCACACGAAAAAAAAGTACTTGTACTTTTGACCAGACCCTCCTCACTATATGTATTTTGGCCCGCTGGAACCGAATGCGAGGTCAATTCCGCCCAGCGACCCCTTATTTTTCCGGAAATCGAAGAAAATAGCTGAAAATTCTGAAAATACTGGGAATTGCATGAGCCCTTTGATCCATTCATATTCTTTCTGTATATTCTAGGCTAGAAATCTGTACGCAGGAGTTTTTGGGGTCGCTGATCACGAATCCGAAGTCAGAATTGCGATTTTCCCAAGTTCAAGATGGCAGATCTAAGATGGCGGTTCAAGAGTTTCCAGGAACTGCTCATTTCGGCTCGTAAGACTCTTCTCGGGGGTTTTCATGGTCGTTGATCACGAATATGGAGTAAGAACTCCGATCCTCGTGAATCTAAGATGGCGAATCCGAAACGGTGGGTCCAAGATGGCGGATCCAAGATGGCGAGCCAGAATTTTGCAAGAACTGCTCATTTTCGCTCATAAGACTCATCTCGGGGGTTTTGGGGGTCGCTGATCACGAGTTCGGAGTCGAAATTGCGATTTCCCCTGATCCAAGATGGCAGATCCAAAATGGCGGACCAGGAAATCCCACGAACTGCTCATTTTGGCTCGTAAGACTCTTCTCGGGGGTTTTGAGGGTCCTTCAATACGAATATGAAGTCAGAACTCCAATCTTTCCGAATGAGGGATGGCGAGTCCAAGATGATGGGACGAAGATGGCCAATCCCTTCGGGGTTTTTGAGGGCCGCTGATCACGAGTCTGAAGTTGGAATTGCGATTTCCTCAAATCAAAGATGGCAGATCTAAGATGGCGGATCAAAAGTTTTCAGAAACTGCTCATTTCCTCTCGTGAGACCCTTCTCGGGGATTTTTGGGGTCGTTCATCACAGATATGGAGTCTAGCTGTTTCACCGACAGGTTCCTGCGAAGATCGCGAACGATCGCTCTACCGGCGTTCGAATCGTTGTGATCTCATTCCTTTTCCCTCTTGTAACGAACTCTCATATCTCCAAATGGCCTATGAAGCAGGTTCCTTTCCCTTTCCTTTCTGGTCTGGCTCGTTCCTCTCTTCAATGTCCAACAAAAATACGCCATCATATTGATATTCCACCTCCCTTAGTACCGTTGTTCCATCTGACTTATGTCCTGGTGAAATCGTTCTCCTTGTTCTTCGATGTGGTCTCCAAGATTCTTGAGGAAGTAGTCAAGATATGAGTCCAGAGAGTGCACCCTCAGACTCATCAAGCAACCTCAATTCCTGAAATTCTCCAGCAAATCTCCTCTTAACCTTTGGCATTCGGGACTTTTCTTATTTCCCAGGAAATTCTAGAAAATTCATTTGAAGCTCAGCCAAGCCGCTTTCTCTTTGCGATCCATTTGCAAAATAAAGTTCTCATCTTGGAAAAGCGTACGAATTCGCGGACCATCGAAACGACCTTCTATCAACTTTGCATCACTGATAGCGGGGAATGTAATTCTCAAATACTCAAAACATTCATCATCTTTTCCAGGGCTCTGACAAATTGTTTCATCAGCCCAAGTTTGATCAATTACGCCCCAATATCCGTGATCAGCGACCCCCAAAACCCCCGAGATGAGTCTTATGAGCGAGAATGAGCAGTTCTTGCAAAATTCTGGTTCGCCATCTTGGATCCGCCATCTTGACCCACCGTATCGGATTCGCCATCTTGGATTCGGGGAATTTGGAGTTCTCACTCCTTATTCGTGATCAACGACCCCAAAACCCCCCGAGAAAAGTCTTTTGAGCCGAAATGAGCAGTTCCTGGAAACTCTTGGTCCGCCTTCTTCGATGTGCCATCTTGGATTTGGGAAAATCGCAATTCTGACTTTGGATTCATGATCAACAACCCCACAAACCCCTGAGTATAGATTTCTAGCCTGCAATATGGAGAAAAAATATTAATGGATCAAAGGGCTCATGCGATTCCCAGTATTTTCAGAATTTTCAGCTATTTTCTTCGTTTCCCGGGAGAACAAGAGGTTAGCGGGCTAAACCGAATTCGAATTCGGTTTCAGCGGGCCAAAATACTTACAGTCAGGTGGGTCTGGTCAAAAGTACAAGTACTTTTCTTTTCTTTTTCGTGTGCCGTCTGGATAAAGCTCTAAAGAGCAGGTGCCGAGACGTGAAACTAAGAGATTAAGAGATTAAGAGATTATTCTTCTTCGTGAGCCGGCCGTCTGGATGGAGCTCTAAAGAGCAGATGCCGAGACGTAAAACTGGGAGATTAAGTTTTCGTGTGCCGGTAAGGCCGCCGTGGCCTAGTGGATAAGGTCCTGGTCTCCAACGCGGGAGGCTGGGGTTTGAGTCCCGGCCGGCACCACTGAGATTTTTTCTCACGTGCTTTTTATGGCGGTCTCGGTGGTCCGGGACCCACCTCAAACTGTAGGTCCCCCTCACCGAGGTGAAATCGGTAGTTGGCAGTTGCTGACGCGCTGGTTGAGCGTAACTCAACTCCACGCACATGGGTGCCGTCTGGATGAAGCTCTAAAGAGCAGGTACCGAGACGTAGAACTAAGAGATGAAGTTCTTAGTTTTTCGTGTGCCGGTGTAAAATTAGCGGGAACCCGTGATACAAACCTGTAATTTAGATTGTGTGACTCTTCCCCTGCATGAGTTCAAAGTGTCATTAGACTCTTTCACTGACTCCCAATGATGAAAAATATGAAAGACCCTCCCAAAGAGTCTCTCTGAGAGTCTTTGAAAGAGTCTTTTTGTTTAACCAGGGGCGTGAGTTGGTGCGATATTGTAAGTCAGCGATACGCAAAGATCAAGTTATACTTGTGATACATCGCAAGGTTGCTTTTTCTATGCGCGACCTTGCTCTATAGAGTATGGAGGTAAAATTGCAAGATTCTACGGCCCAACGACGAGACCTACCTTTTTATGGGCTTCTACAGCTAGCCCAGTGGCGATTCAGCTCGACTCGATCCGAACTTTCCATTGATGTCCTCGTTGTTGGCCAAATAATAATTCAGAAATAAGAAAGCGGTCCGTTCTTTTATCATGCGAGAGAATAAAACAAAAAGCCTGTGTACGTTTAGAGAAGCAGAAAAATGAAACAGTCAAATAAATGATAAGTCAAGCGCGTGAGCAGAATGATGAATCTAATAATTCTAACGACTACCGCACACATAGCAAATGAGTATGTATAAGTTCCATATTCTTGTTACTCGCGAGCACCAAATTCTTTCTCCGGGTCGAAAAATAAAGTCAATGAAATGTTCATATTTTTTATTACTAATTCATGTCAAAATATTTCGGGACCTCGGTGGGATTAGGTATGTCTAGGGTCGTGAAAGTATGAGATTTGGGAAATGCGTTTGCATTGACTGGTTTTATTAAGATAAAGGAATCAAACTGAAATCCGTTTACATATGAATAAGTATTTAAGACATTTTTATGATTGCAAAAATTCCCTTCAACGAAATGTAAATTAAATTGATCATTCTTGACTGACTCGGAGCCTCGACTACAACTTGAAGAAAGAAAGGAAAATTCATCTCTGAGCAAAACCACACCAGGTAAGAAAATGAGCTGACCAGTCGAGCTCCGTAAGTGAAATCTCATTGAATTCCTAGAAGAAAGGATGATCTCATTTCCAGCTAGCCGCCACGACGAGAATATTTTCCGCGCTCCACCTTCCCCAGATAAGGCAAATTTTACTTGCGATTTCGTCGCAAGTGAATATTCCCAAAATACGGGGTGTTTTGTGGATAGCGACTCCACCGCGTGAACGCGACACGAAATCTCTCGTCCACCGCGAGTGTGTGAGAAGGTATATTTTTAGAAGTGTGAGTGTATCAGTGTGTCATCGCGAACCCGATGGAAATGTCTCTTTTGTTGACCGGCAGCTCAGACTCACTCAGTGGGCTCACGACAAGTCGCCACCACTTTTCAGGTCCGAGCATCTCCACGTACGATTTGTACGGGATATTTTTGCCGTGCGAACATTGGAGACGGATCTTAGGCGGTAGGAGGATTTTTATAGAAAGTTCTCGTGGCAGTGCATCCCACTACTTCGAACTCTAGCCCCAGGCATCGGAAACGTCCGTAGTTGCGGTCTCCTCCAGCCGAAAGGCTTGGGATGCGCCACGAGATCGGATTTGGGATTGAATTCGATCAGCCAGTGCAGCGAGCTATTCTTCGTACTTAGCTCCAGGCATCAGTGCAAATTTCGCAAGCCGCGTCTCCTCCGGCTGAAAGGCTTGGGATAAGGCTGATCGAGAGATGAGAATGTGTGAAGAAATATCAGCGTGTGAGTGTGTATGTGTAGCTCGCGTACTCATGTTTTCGAAAAGGGAGAGGCTTGGGATTCGGCGAAATCCAAGGAGAGAGCTGGCAGAGCCGGAGGCGAAGGTGCGCTGCGAAATTCGAGGTGTGGGCCCGGGCGAGCTCCGCAATTAAGGCAGGTTGCAGGTAGACCGGACGAGACGCTCCAAGCCACTGCTGCCGCTGCAAAAAGGACGCGCTGCAAAATGCGGCAGGTCGCGAGCGCTTCGGTCCGGACGGCCCTGCTGCTGCTGCTCCTGCTGCCGCTGCTATTGCTCGGATCAAGCAATCCCAAGTCACTTGCACTTGTACTCGTGGCCCCAATCACTCACAAGGATATAAGGCGCTTGGCGGCACTTTGCAAAAATCGTCTAAGAGGACTGTGACTTTTCAAGTCGAGGTCAGCGGCACAAGTGAGGACGGCGTCGTCCTCCTCCGAGTTCGAGAGCTCCGGAATTCCGGAGGCCCGCCTCCCCCCAAAAGTTGCGCAAGCGACCGGCTCTCATTTGCCACGTGCAAGCTTGCGCCGCTCAAGCGCTGTAGGGGGTGAGGGGAAAGCACATTCCGATCCTCCTCTCTACTCCCATTGGGTCGAAAGGATCGGAAGATACTTCTCCTTTCCCCCGGCACTTGCACTTGAAATAAAGCGCACGCGCTTGGGGTTTATGTGTTGTGCGCAAAATTTTCGAGTTGACAAAAGAAAAATTAAATTCGACATCTAAGCGCGAGATTAAACATGCGAAATCCGCAACAAATTCGCCGAGCACGAAGTGATTCGAATGGTTGCATTGTGCAGCCAGTGCAGCTTGATGCGGTAGCAGCCGACGGAATCAGTCTGCTCCGGTCGTGCTTTGGTGATGATGTGTCGCGAATGACTCGTGTCGTGTAGTGTTTGTTCCTGACAGTGAACTTGTGTGGTGACCTGGTGCGGTAGACGGAGAGCTGTCGCAGCGATGTAAGCTGTGTTCCGGTAAAGGATAACGCGTTCGAGTCATTCGCTTGCAGTCGGCTCTTCCACCGTCCACACGGACAGACACGAGGTAGGTTTCACCCAATTACATATCGTCTGACTTGCGCGAGCTCATTGCGAACCTAATGAGCCCTCGGTCATCCCTGTGGGATCTATACTCGCAGAGAATGCGAGGTTACAAGTTTCTTGTTTACCCTATGTAAACACATAGGGTCTAAAGAATGGGATCTTTGAAATTCAATAATTCAGCCAAATATGAATCAAATGTAGTGCTCTTTGTATTCAATAGATTACTAAAATTAAGCTCTAGCACCTGACAAGTCGAGTAACATAGAATAAGCCATAATGAAAGATTTTACCTTGTTGCAGGAATGCGACTCTCAAGAATCGCACTTTGTCTACTGGGACGAAACTTGTCTGGGGCCTTCCAGCTGCCTCGTTGAAGTTCACCAACATTCCCAAGGCTATTGGTGAGCATAATACGCAATATTTATGCTTTCCTGAGCATTATTGATATCATACAAGGTATGTAAACGAACCAATCCTCTGAATCATTCGGATTTCAATTGCACGTGAAACCGAACATTTTGGCTTGAATATTTCTTGGCAATAGGGGCCTAATTTTCTCAATTATTTAGGAATCGTTGCAACATGAACATTGACTCGTGTGTAGCTGTGGAGCCTATAGGGTTATATATCTATGGGAATAGGACGTTTTGCGTCCCATTATCATCCACGCTTGTACCTTGACAGAACACTGGTGCGCTCATGATTTGTTTCTTGCAAAATTCAATGAGAGATGTACGGCTTTGTAATTTGAGTTCTTGATGGATGAAGGAGACTCTCAAAACGTATATCATTGCTTCACTCCGGCTTGTCTTTATTTCTCTATGATCGCAAGAAAGCCCGTGAACGTGTGGTGCGCCCCCCCCCCCTCCACCCCCACACACGTGCACACACACACACACACATATGAATATATACACATATTCATCTTAGGTCAGTTCCGGCCAATTTTTGAGAATTCTAGAAGCCTTGCGTGGGGCAACTTGAGAGCGAGAGGAAGTGCTGAGATGAAGTACCCCTGTATGCTCAGTGTGCGACAGGATTACCACAAAAGTGTGTCCCACACCCCAATAGTTTTCAGCCGGCTGACAAGCCACGTCGTGGCAGACGGTCCGACATTGGGACAAGGCAAGCTCTGGGCAAGCTCATCCAAGGTTGGCAGCCTTTTGTTACCCTCTTTCCAGGATATATTTTCTTATACTTCTTTTTCATTTGACGCGCTCTTGTTGCGCTCCAGATGCGCTCCGGACGCGCTCTGTATATACCGGATGACTGGCGCCACGGAGGCTTCGTCGGAGCGCGACTCGAGCGCGTCTGGAGCGCAACCGGAGCAAGACTGTAGCGCTACAATTTCCAGGAGGGTTAATGATTGGAAGGAAAATATGCTTCAGTATTAGTTTCCAGTGAGGACCTCGATGCTCAGATTTCAGAGATGGAAATGCACCAGACGACATGAAGAACGAAATAGATACCCGAGAATTTGAGGAGGATGATTAACTAACAATCAACCCTAAGCAGATAGCTCACCCATCGTATCTTGTCTGGCCCCACCGATGGCTGACATATTAGACGCAGAGTGTGGCATCGAAAACGGCTGAGTCATGCTTGAAAAAGACGTGGATCCCATCTGAAAGTACAGCACAGATAATTCATAACACTGACTGAGTGGACTCATTGGTATTCATTGGATGCTCATCTTGAGTACTCAAAATCGATGATATTAGTTTCATTTTCAATGTAGAGGGTCAACCTTGCGGATCATGGATTCGTTCAAGACCTCGGGAATCATCTTGTTCTGATGAGAAGTAGAGATATCCCGGAAGGGTTAGTCCCAGAGGCTCTCTGTTTGGGGTTCCAGCTATGATCATCATCATTGCTGGTATCTGTATACAGTCGGTTCTGTCAAATTCGGCGCTTCATATGTGGGCACCTGCGTAACTTGGGCGGATCATCTGAGATCGGAACACATGACATCACTCTCAATGCGATTTTTCCTCTCTAAGTTGGGCGATTGATCGAGCTGGGCACTTTTCCCTCCTCTAAATAGTATATTCCAAGCCGAATGACCCTCTGTAACTCAAGCAGCTTGACCAATGATCATTCAAGATGATTGCGCAGATCTCGTCGTGTGCAAGCTTTTTATATATTTCAATGCGCCCAATGGTATGATTCAAATCGACCAGTACGAAGAATCAGACCTAACTATACTCAAGTAGCTCTTTGAGTGAATATTGCGTGGTTCCTAGGTCAAGACTGCCGCCCAACCTGACCCGCAAACACGAATACCGCCAGATCAGGCGCCGACCCGCGCGGCCGGATTTCTGTGCTCGTGTCACCCATAGCGGACACAGTGCACCCAGACATCCGTCCTACGGCACTGGGGCGGAATGATGCACACGGGCCAATATGGGTACAGTCGAACGTCGTTGACTCAAAGTTGAAAGGGTTCACGCTTGAACTTCGAATCAAGAGAAGAGTAGGAACAAGCAAAAATTTTTGTCTGATCGGATATTTAAGAATATATAGATATTTTCAGTTAAGCATATAAGAACTCATCTGAGGGTGGATTTTCTGCCCGATTGGACTGAAAATGTCGGAGTGATAAGGGATTTTGTGTAAGGAAGGGAAAAAAGAAGAATGATGATCTTGCAAAGTTTGCTTGCGCATGCCGAGTTGTGGCTGAGTCTTGTCGTAGCGGATCATGTTTTTTCATGGGTTGGACAACAAAATCGTGTTCTAATACAGTGGGTATGATCAAGTGCGATCATAACATATTCGTACAGCTGAGAGATTGTACAAATAACTCCAAAACTAAGGGCTTCTCCACTTTCGCAGCTTTTCATATTCGAATTGCATAGAAATTCCATCCCAAAAACCTGAGAGTGATGCATGAATCCTCACCAAATGTAATGAAACTCCTCCAAACGACTATCTAGGTCACTCATGGTCTCTGATGATGATGATTCTCCATTATTTTCCGGAATATTATGCGATGAAGTCAATCATACACGCAGAATAGTGGGCACGGGCACGCGCAGGGCCATCGCAGCGTGCACAGAACTGCCGCTCGCACTCTCCTGAGCCGTGCCCCGCATCGGCTCTCTCGCTGCCTCGCATCTCGTAGTCCGATGCGGCTCGCACTCTCCTGAGCCGTGCGCCGCATTGGCTCTCTCGCTGCCTCGCACGCCGTATTCCGATGCGGACGCGGCTCGGGCTCGCTCGCGAGCGCGCGGGCAGCGGCGGATTGTGCGATCACGCGCTCAAAACGAATAAACATATTGATCCGGGAAGTGTCGGGGATTGATACCCACCACGATGATCTCGAAATTCACTTGCTCAACTATCTCTAATTCCCAATTGCAGATCCCATGCGGGGGCCTGCGACTTATGTACAACATTCGGTTTATACATGTGTGATAGGCTGATCGGTCCCTTGGTGAAGCGCAGGTCTCGCGCGCTCGGGATCGCGGGTTCAAGTCCCAAACAGTCATAATTTTTTTTTTTCTTTTCTGAACCTTTTTCACGAGAGGCGGCCATTATGGTATGTATTTAGCAGAAGATGTATATTAGGATAGTAGGTCAGAACAAAATCAGAGGAGAATATGAGTAGATTGTAATTTATTCATGAAAAAGTGGACGAAAATGGGGCATATTCGAAAATCTGCGAAACAGATACATTTGAGAATTATTAAGCGACGATTAGTAGTGTTCAGTTTGTAAATCAGCATTGGAGGACTAATTTCACATTTTTTCACAAACTTCAAATTTGAGGTTGGTTTATAATGAAATATCGATTCCAATGTCGAGATGGTAATGGATGAGAAATACGCATTCGAATGACATCATGAATATTATTGATTCACGTAAGAAGACGATTCAAGTTCGAAAAGTGTAGCGCAAATTAACATATATGTTAGAATTCATGGAATGAAGAAGTATGCCTTTGATGTAAAAATCTAGAAATCTGAAAGAATTGGTAAGAAAATCAAAAGGTATAAACAACCCATGAAGAAAAAAGACCACAGATATGGAGAGAGTGTTATATAAAATCAATTGTAGGAGGATCGGAGTAGATCCGGGAGGAAAAGGGGTACCAAGCGGAAGTTCTAGTTGGGTAGAGTAGAATCTGTCTCTTTTTCCCAATAAAATCTTCACATTACCAAGCAAGCCGGCGGTCACACATGCTGCATGGATACGACATGCCCTTATCTAGATAGCAGCGGAAGCCAATATCGCGGAACCTCAAACCAGTTGCATGCTGAATACATACCATAATGGCCGACTTTCAGGAAAAAGGTTCAGAAAAAAAAAAAATTATGACTGCTTGGGACTTGAACCCGCGATCCCGAGCGCGCGAGACCTGCGCGTGAAGCGCAAAGGTTAGTGAACAAGGGACCAATCAGCCTATCACACATGTATAAACCGAATGTTGTACATAAGTCGCAGGCCCCCGCATGGGATCTGCAATTGGGAATTAGAGATAGTTGGGCAAGTGAATATCGAGATCATCGTCGTGGATATCAATCCCCGACACTCCCCGGATCAATATGTTTATTCGTTTCGAGCGCGTGATCGCACAATCCGCGGCTGCCCGCGCGCTCGCGAGCGAGCCCGAGCCGCGTCCGCATCGGAATACGGCGTGCGAGGCTGCGAGAGAGCCAATGCGGCGCACGGCTCAAGAGAGTGCGAGCCGCATCGGACTACGAGGTGCGAGGCAGCGAGAGAGCCGATGCGGCGCACGGCTCAGGAGAGTGCGAGCGGCAGGTCTGTGCACGCTG
>JAPYYZ010002077.1:0-13658 GCA_030522705.1 Eretmocerus eremicus | reverse complement strand
GACTTCCTGCGAGATTACCTGAAGTCTCGCATAGTCTCGTAAACGAGACCGTTCCCCAGACTTTCATGGAGACATAATTTTCCAGACTTTTTGCGAGACTTTTTTTTTGACACGTGTACACGTCATTCGATTAATAGATAGTAATTGACTCGCGCGCGGTGAGCACGAATACATAAAGAAAGAAAAAGTCGACTCTTCTAAGAGCTCGTAAATCTATGTCCTGAAAATGGACAAAAACACTCATGAAGACAATTACAAAGATTAGTCATTGTTGGAAGAATAACTTGATCAATCGGAAAGCAGCTGCGAATTATGGGGCCAGCAAAACTCCCATCAGTGAAATGTTGCAGTCGCAAAATCATCTGAAATGAGCTTGGGCATACAGAATGTAAATCCAATCAGCAGTAAGATTAGACATTGAATTAGATGTTGAATAGCACTCTGTGCTTAAGAATGCGGCTTTATATTAATAAAGAAAAAAAAACAAAAGTATTCAAAAATACTATGGATGATACTTTTTTATTTGAGATGCGAGTCAATTCAAGCGATCCAATATTTTTGTTCCGCATATTTTAGAGAAAGATATTAATATTGTATGTTCATCTAGTCGATACTATAAGAAGCGATCTTCTGAAGACTTAGCCCCAAGAAATCTTCAACAAACAAAACTTGCAAATAAGCAGTGCACGTCCCTTCGACTGAATTATTGAAACCGAGAAAGAAAGAATCCAATTTATTATTGATGGTGAGGAATGATGATTAAGCTTCAGCAGTGTTGGTCGGTCTTGCAGTATTCCAGTTTAAATCTAGTGCACGGAAGAATAGTAAAGTCATATAGATCAAGACTATATAATCCAATGACGGCTGTTCGCTCGCTGTTCACTTCTCAATACGTATCATTTTATCCATTTCATTGAAGAAATATGAGTACATGAGCGGTATCGACCTCGACCGTGAGTCAAAAAATAGGTATGTATCTGTATGTCTAGGCACGCTATCAAAACAGCAAATGCGCGGATGAATTAATTGGTCAGAGTTTCCAGACGTATTGTATGGGCGGTTCTGTTGAAAGCGCACGATTGGCTGTCTATGAACTAGTAACCGTAGGAAATAGTGGAATATGTTTAGTATGTTTCTTGTACAGGCAATCATACAGATACCCGAAATGTCAATATCGTAGCATCATGGGCATCGGCAAAACACATGCACACTTCGAGCTCTTGGTTATAAACGGACCAAAACGAGAGCGGACTTTTTCACACTCGTTAAAATCGCTCGTCTTATTTTCCAATCTCTAGACTTATTGAAGCACATGCAGTTAAATTTGGAGAACCGTAAATGATCTTAAAATGAAGAACAAACACCCAGATAGTGAGTTTGTGGCTCAAAATCTATATTGAAATGACGTCTACTTAGTTTCGTCGCTCGTGCCAAGAGGGACAAATGGAGAAATGTCTCTCCGGCGTTTTTGAGGTTGTTATTTACATTAAAAGTGATGAAGTTTGAATCTGAGCTGTTTCACACAGTTTTTGAGCGGTTCCGAAGAGCTACCTTGCCAAGAATACTCGTGAGAACGAAAAATGGGCAGGGCCTCTTCCGCAGCGTTTTGGAGCAGTTGAGCAGCATGGCTGAGCACGGCTTTAACTATTGGGACCCAACCTTCGGAAGTGGAGTCTCCCCCGCGTCCCGCCGCCGGCCTACACTTCTCCGGTCCGATTGACGCCATCTTGAAGAGTTGGTTGACGAGCAGCGTGGCGTGGGGGGAAACTTCATTTCCAAAGGTTGGATCCCAATAAAGCGCTGAATTTCCCCCCCCAAAAAAAGAAAAATTTCAATAAAAAAAAAATTCCCAAAATTTCCTCATACTCAAGGTATACTTCATTGCAGCTCCTGTCTTACTTTAAGGGACTAAAGTTTGAAATCCTAGAAGCCGCAATAGGTCGTAAAGTTGAAATGCAACTGAAAATACAAAAACGATTGAAATTTTTTTCCCGGTTGTTTCGAAGTTGCCCCATCTGAAGTAACCCCGGTTGACAGTACCGATTTTCGAAGGAATTTTTAATGATTTGATCTAAAAAATTGGCAATCAGTTAATCAAAAGTGACTGAAAACTGCTTTCTCGCAAAAATCATCTTCAGTAGAAGAGTTTTTACCCACGCTTATTTGCAAAAGAATACAATCACAATATCACGAACGATTCAATGCTCAAGTCGTTGAGATTCTGAAATTTGACTTTCCAGCTCTAGGAGGTAGAAAGGTTCAAAACGTTGTGAGCACAATTCCTACCTACAGTATCAGTCATGTTATATGATCTCCAAGGTTTCTAACATTCAGCAAATTAAGCTCAGAATTCCCCGAAATGTGATCCTTCTCGAAATTTAAGATCGAAATGAATTGTTGTTTCGTGTAGAGCTCTTCTCGACCTCATACTAGTGATTCATACGGTTGCTATACAGAGGAAAGAGTATCCATCAATGAGAATAAGCTGATTTGACCGGTTGATGAATTTCTCATTAAAAATACATTTCCAGTGAATCATGCGCAATGGTAGCGACTATTGAAGGTGAGTCTGTGAGAGAATAATACACTTACGAATTGCTGTCTACAGAGCCTAATGAGTCTCATTACTTTCAGTGTGCAGTACATGAGTACAAAAAAAGTTATGGGTTCAAACAAAAATTACAATAATCCATACTTTAATCTCGAACGAAGAACTTTGATGATTGCTGGTATCTGGCCTCGTCAACCGAAAGCGATCAAAAGTTTTCTGAGAGGTTTTTATACTGTAGCGATAATATCAATGATTATACCTCAGGTACGTTCTCTATTTTTACTGCTGTTGCGACTTCTCGATATGGTACACTATCGGTCAGTAGTCTAAATACACCCAAAAATCCATTTTCCCCGTTGTCTCTTTTTATTAGTTCAGGTTGCCAGGACTCTCCTATGTCGTCAACTTGAAGAAGAGTCATAGTCTTGCTGATTTTTTAGAAAATTTTTGAGCGCTGATTCTCTGAGGAAAATCAACAAAACGCAGAGAAATTTGTGAGCTGTGAAATTAAATGTCAAGATCTCCAGAATGCGTTTCAATCGAGAAAGAGTCAATCCAAGTCGTGCTTATTTCCAGTCTCCTTTTGAGAGGAGATTCATTACAAGGATCCTAGTTTATCCTCACCTAAACTTGGTTACATGTATGTAACAGTCGGCCGTCGCCCATTCGGGAAGGATAATGATCTTAATCGAAAGAGATTCTTCCTCGTAGTCAAACACTTACATCCCAGAAGGGGAATGATTGAGAATAACGTCAAGGAGATTTCGGAGTTTTTAAGAAACCAGTTCGTTCGTGATGCGTTGATTTCCTCAGAGTTACCAGAGCCCGATGCTCAAAAATCATCAAAATTCACACTGTTTCTAGCTAATGTAGGATAATTCTAACAACTTGTGAGGGAGGGGAGAGGAGTCAACATCTTGAAAAGCGTGAAAAGACCTTGAAAATGAGCCGCGTGTTCCAACGTGAAAACCTTCCGCGCACAAATTTCTTTAAAAGTGCTCCTTTGTTATTCACGTATGCGGAAAACTTCATCCACAGATCGCGGAATTGGGCTTTTGCGCATGCGTGAGTGTTCTTACATCACGTGAGCAATATCCGAACTTAATTTGGAGTCATCGAGAATCAATTGAATCTAGAGAGTATCGTTTCTTTTACTCTACAGATTTTGAGAGGTTTAGAAGAATTTCAAAGGCCTGAAAAGAATTTAGAATTGATTTTCGAGAGTATAGGTGGATTTTCCCTCTGCATATTACCTATTGTAAAGTTGTATTCTATGACTTGGTCTGAAAGAGAGGTAAGTCTATTTTAATATTTTTCCTTGAATTGATCAATGGTGATGCATCAGACTGAAAAAAAACGTACAAAAAACGAGAATAGTATCGTTTTTTTCTGAATCGGTACTTTGCAAGTAAAAATAAATTCGGTCGTTTAAAATCAAAGTAGACCTCGGCTTCGGTATCTTCTTCGAAAAATACATAAGAATATCTTGGCTCCTTAGACGAGACAGTTCGAATTCAACAAATTCCTGAGTGGAGTTTGTCTTCCCATCAAGATTGATGATTTCTAAAATGAACTATATTTCCAATTCAAATTCGTATAAAATGAAATTGATTTTCAATTGAGAAGTTGTGGAATATTATTTTCAAAATGAGATAATTGCCGTCATGAATAGTTCATTTATAAGAGAGAAAGGGTGAACCATTCGTATGAATCATGTAGAAAGTTTTAAAAACCCGGAAACATTTTTCGAAGAATTCAGAAAACTTTGTGTCGCATGATGCCTGCCGGACTGGCAATTGAGGATTTG
Organism: Eretmocerus eremicus; assembly: GCA_030522705.1. Taxonomy (NCBI): domain Eukaryota; kingdom Metazoa; phylum Arthropoda; class Insecta; order Hymenoptera; family Aphelinidae; genus Eretmocerus; species Eretmocerus eremicus. Next base: position 9,300 of record JAPYYZ010002077.1, on the reverse strand, counting down.
GGAGAGTTCTCCCTAAAACGCAGCCTCAGCCGTGACCATGAAGTCAATATTAGTTGACAGTTGGACTTTTCACTGGGCACGGAGTTCCGGTCATGGATTCGGCTGGAACTGACGATCGTCCCTTTAAAGGCCCAAAGATGATACTGACACTAATGAGCCTCATCTTGTTTCCAAGCACGAGGAAAGTCCTATTTCGTTTTAAAGATGATTAAGAGCCCTGAATCATTTTAGAGGATTTGAAAAGCTTATTTCACGCTTGAGACAATAGACAGCCTGACCTGAGGAATAAGCTAAGGAAGTCGTGATTCGAAAATTTTGGATATATATTAAAACTTTAGAAGTAAATTCGCTCTGACATAGTGCAATTCAGAGCACTAATCATGAAATCTCAACTGTGATTGCTACCACAATCATAGTTGTAAGGTTATTACATTTATTCTCTTTCAGATTATTCCACTTTTTGAATCAATAGAAGAAGATTCCAAAAACTTTGCTGATAAGATAGAGACGAAAATCATGATTCAGTCGTGGCATATTGGCAGATTATCAGCAATCGGATACTCAGGTACAGATTGTACAGTTTATCCATTGATGTTTGTGTCCAGTACACTGGACAAACGCGATTCTCAATAATCTGTGATAACTCTTGACTGATAAACTGGAAAAGCCTGGAACAATCCCGACGGTTTTTCGTTCATGAAAAAAAGATTATTGTACAAGTGACTCCTCGATGAACTTATGTTTGCGAGAAAATAATTAAAAGTCCATAAAACTGCCAATGTTATATTCTACTGTTCTCTATTATTACGCCTCTAATATTACTCTGAAATTCCCCGCATTAAACTAGCCCCGCATAAGGGTAATCTGCAGTAAGGGCCTCAGACGCAAATATAAGAAATGAATGGTTTCGGCAGACTGAGTGGTCCACCTTAACCATGTGTGATTAGAGATGGTGGAATGCATGGAAACAGACCGTGGTGGATTCCCAACACTTGATTTTTCGGATTCTCACCGCCAGACGCACCCTATGTGTAACCCTAATGAGCATATGACTTGAACGCTCTTTTACGGCGGACTTGAGATGTTGTGTCTCACTAAATATACTTGTGACTGGCAGATACAGCCCCAGAGTGAACACAGTATCATCAATGATATAGAGCGCGGAAGGACCAGTATTTCCCGAGCTCTCCGAAGAGTCCGCGACGCGCGCAAGCGAATCCGAGGGATGGGCGCTCATTTCTAGCGTCGAGTAGAATTTGTGCCTCGGTAAAAACATTTGGGAATGGTGGATATCGCCCCAGAGTATAAACTCGGACCATTCTTTTCATTGACACAAAGCGGCAGGACCCGTACTTTCCGAGTTCTCCGAAGGACACGCCTTTAGATCCGAGGGATGGGCGCCCATACCTCGCATCTATACAGACGTGCATCGTGGACTTCTCGGTGAACTCGAGCAATTCGGGTCTTCCCGCTTCATATGACTGAAAATACTGGACCGAATGTGTACTCTGAGGCTATATTCATCATTTCCAAATGTTTTTAGCGAGGCAAAAGTTCTATTTGGCTGCTCAAATGGGCGCCCATCCCTCGAATTCGCTGGCGCACGTAGTGGACATCTCGGACATCTCGGAAAACTTGGGAAATACGGATCCTCTCGCTCCATACGATTGAATATACTGGTCCGTATGTGTACTCTGGGGCTGTATCTACCAGTTTTGAGTGTATTTAGCGAGGCACAACATCTCAAATCCGCTGATAAAGATCGTTCATGTCATTCACTCGTTAGTGTCACACATAGGATGCGTCCGGCGACGAAAACTCGGAAAATCAGGCGTTGGAAGTCCACCACGGTCTGTTTCTATGCGTTTCACCATCTTCAATCACATTTGATTCAGGCGGATCATTCGGTCTGCCGAAACCTTTCATTTCTCATGTTTGCGCCTGAGACCGTTATTGCAGACTACCCTTAATCGGGGCTAGCTCAATCCGGGGCTAATTTCAGGGGAATGACTCTAATCCATTATGAACTCTAGAAATTGCACTTGAACTCAACGAAGGTTGGATTCCTGTCCATAGAAAACTTGCTATTCCAGATTTTCTGAAGCTGCCTCGAGTCGAGAAATAATAATACTCAAAACATTGCAGCTCAGAAACACTTATCGGGTTCGGAAGAAATACGATTCCTGGAAAAATTCTCATCAAAATGTTTCAATTCTTAAGGAACTATCGCCGCGAAACAGAATTGGAACATATCCCACAAAAGTTCTGAACAGCAGAAATTGTACATTGGATGGTAGATCAAACGCACCCTGGGAACAAAACACTTTTTATACTTGCTCCTCAATCGAATCACCGTGGCATCTCGAACCAACCTTTTTCTGATTCTCCAGATCAAATTCCTAGTTCTAGTCCTAGAAAATTGAATATTATCGATCCTCTGAGGAAAATCTAGAAATATTCAATTTCCGAATTTGGATCGCCTATACATCAAAAAACAATTGACGAATCTTGTGTCTAATCATTCTTTAATCGGTGCATCCCATAACTTGAGAATAATTCCATATGTGAGGCCACTTATTTCATAGAAGAAGTTGGGTTTTACCTAACGATTGCAACATAATCAGTGTTTGTATAGTTTGTATTACAACCTCCGTTTGTCGTTCGTAACATAAGAATTTTTTTGCTACGGCACATTACATTATCTCACTCAGTTTTTGCAGGTTTTCTGGTAATTTTTTTCAACGTGTTCCGGACGGCTATGCCAATAGTACTGGATATATTTTTTCCAAGAGGTCAGAGACGATCAAAATCTCTACCCTACAACGGCCGATTTCACATTGACGAGCAAAAATATTTCAATTATCTCATGGCTCACTCGTTCATCTGTTCGACCGTTGCTACTATGATCAACATGTCTATTGATATTACTTTCTTCAGCTGTGCATGTCATCTCATAGGACTCTACAATATTCTACAGTAGATATGAAAACATTTCCTAACTATTTACCATTTATGATAGTCCCACACGTCGAAATTGATCCCAAAAAAATAAATCATCAAATCATCATTCTAAAATGCACGTTTGCGTATCCTGAATCCAAGATGTTTCGAGTGGTATGAAAAATGTTCAAGATCAGGAGTAAAAAAAGGCTATTATACGAGGCACTTTTTGAGTTTCAGCTGTTTTGTGGCTGCTGAGCCTACGCACGCTGCGAGATCTTGGAATGTGTCTAGAGAATATACTAGAATAGTACGTTGTGTAACGAGTGAGGAATAGATTTCGGGCGCTGGGACAGTTTCTTTTCCAAACGAAGCGAGGAAAATAAGTCCTCTGCGCCCGGAATGGTAAAGCGAGCACTGGGCAATGATGATTTTTCTTCTTGAGGACCCTAAAACCGCGTTCGAACGCGGCAGTTTTATATTAAAATAATAAAAATGCAGTTTTTGGCATAGTACTACTAAAGCGCCACTTTTACTTCCGTCTCGGATCGCAAAATTGGCACTGATTGCAAAAAATAATAGTACGTGCACCTCGCTCTACGGGCTGTTTTGGGGCACGGAGAAGATTTCTCTCTCGTTATACTTTCTACGAAAAATTGAATCCCGTAACTCAAACACATGATCCCAAACACACGGACGTCGCATTGGTGCATAATATACTGTATTGACATAATATACTATATTTTACACACCTATATTTCAGCATCTGATATTACTCATGTTTTAGCAATCGCTTGGAAGGACTATCTGAAATGGTGGAAATCCAACAAATCGCAGTATTAGACTCGTCACAGTTGTACGATACTCTGTACAATCAAATAATGGGTATGATACTGTTGCATGAAAGAATAAATGAGTTGAGTACCATACGTAATAATTAGCTACTGTATATACTACATTCTCACCTCATATTCATAAGGCCATGAAATGATTTTTGTACATAAGGGCAAAACCAGAAACTGATCTTGAAGGGCCATTGGGTTCTGAGGGAAGCGAACAAATATGTCTTAATTTCTTTTCACGAGCGCACACTCCGTACCTCTCGTGCAAAAGTTTGTAGTCCGAAGAGAGCAATCGCAGAGAATAGGAAATACTTCAAAAAATGTCAACCCCTAAAAATGAGAGCATTTCTGCGAAACTTCGGAAATGACGAGAACGGGGGAGGGGGAAGATTTCATACGGATGTGATTGGAATCGCAATAAAATCCCTACTAACTCAAATGGCAGTATACTCCATCGCTATAATGAGAAGTCTACTTGCGGGTTATTTTAGAATGAATAATCATTATTTCTAAATTTAGAGCTCTGTGGCAGGATCGTGTTTTAATTTATTGGAATGTGAAGATATTGGTTTTTCCAGCAATCCCTTTTATTTAGCACATATTAGTGCACTGATATGTGTTAATAATAATATGTGCTAATATTTGAAAATATTCATTATTCATTATCATTATTATTATTATTATTACTTATTGTATCAAGATACAATGCATTTTAAGCGCCTGCACAACATATATAGAAAGGTCAAATCGACAATTTTTCATTGAGAATATCAGTAAGCTTTACAACAATCATAAGAAAAAAAGCATGCTCATTGCTATCTGCTACAGATATCTATATCAATATTTCTGCAATGATCTTTACGTTGTATACGGTTAATGATTTTGACACTATTATATTCATCATCTCGAATCACCCAGTAATAATTGATCATTAATTAATTAGGAGACTTGAGACATTTTCGAACGATAGGTTCACCCTCTCTCCGAGTGTGCACGCGGGTATGTGAGAGTGTCAGAGAAAGGGGGGAGATCCAGTGATGATCAGCAAATATGGCATCCAAAAGCAAGAACTTTTTGGACTTATACTTCTATTTCACAAAGGGGCCATATTTTGCGAAATTCTCGTATCATAAAGCTACAGTATCTTTGTCCCGTTAATTTTCCAAATGGGTGTTTTTTATTGTATGAAAAAACACGAAACGGAAATTTTATGCTGGGTTCTCAACGTGTACAAAGTATGAAAAAGAAGTAAAAGTATTTATACAAAGCATTCAATCAAATTTTTTGATTTTCGTTAATTAGCTGATTTTAGCGATAGAACTCAGCGATAGATTCTAGCGATAGAATGCAAAATTGAGGTCTAATTTTAATTCGCTTGAATGGGTGGAATCTATGCGAAATATTCAAATGATAATGAATGAAGATAATTGGAGTGATAATTATACTTGTGAATGAGGATGCACAAAGTACAATTGGCCCCAAATATTCAGTACTCCAGCTCAACTATTCATCATACAAGAATTTAATATTCTTCGCACTGTTACACCTGCGGCGCATTTTTCAGGAATGAGTGGATAAGATCGCGAGTTCGCAACGGGTTTCGGTGGATGGTTTGAAATTGCAACGTAAATTTCAGATACTTGTATAGTTCTCATAGGCTGAAATTTCCACTTGTAAGTGGCGAGTTTCCCTCGTTAAACAGTTTCAAATATAAGTAATTCGAATTTCGATTCATTGTGAGCTAGAGAATGATCGGCTGATGGGCCCGTGGCAGCTCTCTGAAAAATTCGTTTAGCACTGCACAAACGTCCTCCACCACGGCGAATCAGGTCGATACGTAGACTTCATTCGTCGTATACTATATGGTACACGGTTCAAATATATTTTTAAACTCTATGGAACGTGTTGGATCCTGAAATCGATCGATATAATGTTTCCGAATTTCACAGGTTTGCTGAGCATTTACGGATTTGTTTTAGCACATGCTTCTTCATGAACTATTTGCTCATAATAATGAACCTAACTATGGAATGTACATCTGTAAGATTGAAATCTTGTCAAATTCAAGTTCTGATTGCACAACTTTGATTTACTGCCAAATTCTTTTTACTGGCAGATTGCAATGTCCCAGGACGATTACACGAATATAGTGAGAATTGGTATGGGGGCAATCGGGACACTCGCGCATCTTTATTACGTTACTTGGCCTGCACAAAAAGTCCTTGATAATAGTCAGACACTTTTCAATGGCTTGTAAGTTTTAAAAGATTCACTCCGTCCAATATTTTGACAGTTCATAGTGCTTTTTTCAGATGCCGCTTTTCATCAAAACTAATAAATATATAACATCTCCATTACGTTTTAGATATGCATCTGGATGGTACAGGTTTCCTCCGCAGTTGAGATATTTCATCGTGATGATGATGATGAGAGGCAGAAAGCTCTGCTATCTAAAGGCCGGTCCCTTGATGAACATGAATCTTCAAACAATGGGCTTTGTAAGTAACTGGAAGAGAACCGAACTTAATTTTGACCAGTTGATGTACTCCGAATGTAACTTGATTGGCAAGGCCGGCGGAACCCCGAGTTCATTCCGCAAATCCTAGGCAGAACTGCATATCGATCAGTATTTTATATTATTGAGTATCAACGCCACAGTCAAGTCCACACTAAGTCGTTATGATCAGCTCAGCTCATGTTGGGTCGACCGGGTTGTACTTGGAAAAAACACGCCCAATACGTTGCACTCACATCAAAGAATTCATTCGAATCCATCAAAGTTTTCCGCTTGTCCAAAGATTGGCCTCGATCGGTGACCATGATCTGAATGAAAAACCAAATGATTATTACGTCATAGATCCACGCTTTCAAATTGCATTTGAACTTCAGTTCGGTTACTTTGACAATAGCTCTACCATGTTTACTCTATTTCCCCAAGCCTCTATTTCCTCATTTTCAAATCAAATTGTGTGAATCGAGTCAGAGATGCTTCCATTATTTCTCATGACGTTAATCAATTTCATAAAAAAGAACGTGATTATAAAAAACATTTCATGCTAAGCACTCCTTCACAAACGTATATTGCTCTCTCAACATCGAACAATTTCTTCAGGAGAGAAGCTGATTCTCAAACATACCATATTTTCTCCACTCGTGAACCTGTAATTTTCTTCACGTGATCAAATTTCAGTAACCTCAAAGTGAGATCAACTCGCCGCGACTGAAGGGAACGGATAGATATAAATTCGACAAATGAATATTATATAATCTACTACTGAGTGGATGTAAGGGCTATATGCCATTTACTCGCATTTACCATGCGATATTTAAATCAGCATATTGATGAAGTTACAGATTTAGAATCCCGTCTTCAGAAAGAATCGAGATTTTATAATCTTTAACGCTCTTTTCAGATCATCAAGACTGCAGTGCAATATTTTACGGTTCTGAGGTCTGTACTGGATTAATATTGCGTCAAGCTGAATTTTCTGGATTAATCTCAACGATGATCCACGTATGTGTTCAAAGATGAAGAAATGATCATTTTTGATAATGTTTAAAAACTTAAACCCATTTTATCTTATACTATTGATCTTCATGAAACTTCAATTTTTGTTTTTCTCTATTCGAGAAACAAAAAACGTTGAGAATTTTGATAATCTTTAAAATTTATTGTTTCGGAAACCCTAACTCTGTTCATATATTATTAGGGACATTCAATATTTTTATATCAATCAGTTAGCGAAGCAGTCACGTACCTTGCCAATAAGGTCTGAAATTGGCCCTTGTAGCTCATAATTATGTTGTATTACTCAGTTATAATAGAGCTCTTTAGTTCATCGTGATAGCTAGGTATGTCCATAAATGCTAGTAATAAATAGTTTCAAGGTAGTTCTATATATTTCTAGCATTGTGCGCAATCATGACTTATTCCTCCCCCAACACCTGTCACAAGCTGATTTGAGGATGTCCGATGGCATATTTAATTCACCAATTTGCTACATAATTGCTCAGAGTATCAAGAACGTTATATGCGTTCGCCCAAAATATACACGTTTTTGAGGTGGAAACAGGGTGAGAGAATTCAAAATCGCTTTTCCAACCTTAGCCAGCAGCGCGAGCTTGATATAATTCAAAAACATCTCTCAGGCGGATATCGATCGTCTTGTGATGATCGCACAAATAAGTTCTCAATACATTCTGTAAGAGAAATAAATATTGAGCCACTCTCTTCTTGATATAGTATGCAGATGGCTATGATCTGACGTGGAACACTTTTTTGAACAACTCACCAAACAAAACGACATTGGGGGACCGAGAACTTTTTTGAAAATACAAGCTTCTTTTAGAGTTTCACAAGTCACGTTATCCTGAAAAGATGCCCAGATCTTATTGCAGTTTTTGAATCAGATCCATCCCAATAGATTACCTTTTGTACCACTAGATCCAACTCATTTTTGAGATTTTCTATCGAAGACTTCTGCAACATCAAAGTTGATATTCAATCGTATTTTTGAGTCGAATTATTCGTAATAGATAACCTGAATAACATGCTGATGGTGTTGAAAGACTCGTGCACATTTGTAAAAGGATGATTTTATTTTAATTTTGCGGAATATTTCTGTGTTATACGACCGATGACTCGACACTTTGACTATCAAGGAGAGTTTGTCACCTTTGGATCGCGGATTGATTGGAACTTTGGGAATCGTTCCCTTTCAGTGCCAAAAGATTACATCCAAAAATCTCAATTTCCAATGCTCAGGCATTTCTGAAACACGGGCTGTGATATTAGCATTGTTAGTTTACCTAAATGTACCATTCATCATCTTATTTGTAGACGATGATTTTCCAACTTTCAGCGAGATCAGTGATCCAAAGGCGACAACAAAAGGACTCCGTACCATTAATATCAAGTATTTTCCAGTCACTCCACAAAAGTATAACGAGTTATGAATCATATTGTAGTCTTACGTCAGTATCAAATAATATTTTCCAGTTTTAACTATGATCCTCATAATACAGACCAAAATGGAGAGTCTATGCATCCCTCTCGCAAGAAAGTGATGACTGATACAGATTAATGCTTTCTCGAATCTGGGCTGGCTAACCCAGAGGAAAATAAGAAATAATACGAAGCCAATGATCATATATGAGCCTACATGACTTGTGGGACCCATGTTTCATTGGTAGTTTTCATAGGTTGTCGTAGAAAATCCTCATGGTTATCATAGGTTCTCATAGGTTTTCATAGGCTTGCATGTGTTTTCCCACCGATAGCAAATAAATATTGGGTTCTCCTATGAGAACTTATGAGAACCTATGAACATTGGTGCTTAGTCATAGGTGCTCATATATATGACCACAGGGTTTGTAAACCTATTATCATATATGGATATAGTGCATCTATTTTTATTTGGGTAATGTGCTCAAAATCGTATCAAACGAGAAATTGTTCGAGATGCTCCTTTAGAGTTGGCTACAATATCACACAATCTGTTATTTCTACAATTTCTGC
>JAPYYZ010002075.1:0-15396 GCA_030522705.1 Eretmocerus eremicus | reverse complement strand
CAGTCTTGTATCACCTAGTAGATGGAGAATCCAGAGTATCTCCGTCAAATGGGCACTCTGCTCCAAGATACAGCTATAAATATTATCATTGACCATACACGCCCGTGTTAAAAAGTCGTATGTATAGATATACTAGCAATGCTAATGTCTATGGCCGTATCTCGGAACAGGAAGCCCATTTGACGGAGATGCCCAGGATTCTTCATATTCTCGGTAGTACGAGTCTGTAAAAGAATTCTGGTGAAGATTGGTGTTCCGAAGACCTGACACTCCCCTTGTGAGTATTGATTTCGCTTGGGTCACATAGAAACATTATCTGTTTGTCTCTACAAAAATACTATTTTCAGTTCTCTGTACCGAATTTTCATTCAATACGGAACTAAGCTGTAGCTGCTAAAAAGTCACGGCCAGAATTGCAAAATCTGCTGAATTCGAATATCAGATTTGCCGAGAAAATCTCAGGATGAGTTCCAAGCGCACGTTGTGAGGTCCATCCCAGCTTAAGGTTATGACGAGGGGGTGAACGAGGAGGAGGTTTGAGGGAGGAAAGAGCGAGAAAAGTTACTCCTGTGATAAGAGTGGAAATAATTTGAGGAGTGTCACTTGGGGGATCTCGAGATTGCTGATAACGATAGGAGGGTCAATTTGCTTCCATTCAGTCATCCATCAAGGTAAGTTATGACAAGGTGAGATGCGGAAAGGGTGGGGCGAAATGAGTCACTGTAACCAGGAGCCTGAAAATTACGAGGAAAGTCTCAGTCGAGAGTGCTCAAATGGGTGTTGAAATGTGATACCTATAGATTTACTAACAATGCTTATGTAATTGGCTGTAGCTCCGAAACAGTTGAGGGTTGGACTCTGAAACTTTGGTTATCATCTTCGAGAGCTGAAAGAAGGTGATTCCAAAAATTCCAGCCAAATCCATGACCCACATCTGAAAGTCTCTCCTTTTCAATTCCGTATTGAGTGAAAACTCGGTACATAGAACTGAAAATAGTATTCTTGTAGAGACAAACGGATAATATTTCTATGTGACCCAAGCAAAATCAATACTCAGTCGCACAATAGAATTACTGCGGCCGCAGAACATTCTCAGAGAGATTCTCCGTTAATATTGATGGGAGCAGAGCTCTGTGATGATACGAATATTCCCATAAACAATGGACCATGTTCTATTCTCGGATCGTTTACTCAAAAAGCTCCGGGCAAAGATGAGTTCTCAGAATTGCGCGTCAGCAAAGGCCACTCATTGCGACGATGCGTCGCGGGCGGATATCAACAAAGCTTTCGTAACCTCTACATTTGGCATTTTTGATGGAGAATATCTCAAGAACGGTGCATAGGCGCTCATCTCGCCCATTGACAAAATTGATCACCGCATCGAGATCTCTAATTTGTTACAATTGCATCAAAATTGACCGTGAGCTACTGACCCATTCATTTGGTGCGGGGTCCTTTTTTCATTTGTTTCAGTTAGAAACAGAGAAACTGAATAGTCTGGGCTCATTCAGAACAATTTTCGCATTAGTTATCTCGATATGAAGGGTTCTTCAATTCTTTTACGCGATTACACGGCTAGGAATTTCTTTTATTTCAAAAGCTGCAAAATTTTCTTGGCTCGGCCACTTCTACCAATCTCAACTTCCCTGACTTCATTTAATTCCGTATTCTAAAGCCTTTGAAATTTTTTTCCTCAAATCTCAAAATTTGGATCTCGAGCGTTTTTATGAATAATATACGGGAGCAAGTTGATCAAATCATCCTTGCTTACTCCTGAGTAGCTGCGTATCCAAATCGTCTTCAGTATAATGAAATACGATATGAAAAGTGATTTCAAATGCTCAAAGATTGTGAGTGCGCTTTTTAGAATGATGCCAGTATTTTTGATCATTTCTGCGGTTATGGGGAGATTTTGCTTAAAAAGCTTCCGCAATGAAATATGTTCCTTGAATTTCCCTTTCAACCAATCGTCACAATCCCTCGATCATTTGATCCCCCCATAAATTACTTCTGAATATCCCTACGATAGCGACTCAAATTTGGGTTTGGAAATGAATTCTTTTGAGCTGATCCATCACCGATTCCAATTATTCACAGACTAGAGACAAGTTGGATACATTCCTCTCAAACCAACAAAGATCATTCCGATGCCTCCTATCGAGAAGATGGTATCTCAAAACTCAATTCTGGAAGATGGTATCTCCTATGTTAATAGTATAGGAGATACCATCTTACAGAATTGAGTTTTGAGATACCATCTTCTCGATAGGAGGCATCGATTTGTTCATAGATTTAAGAGTTTGACGTAATTTGATTGAAATTAGACGCACTACACATAATTAAACAAGCTTCAAAATGAGCTTAAATTGGTCGAAAAATGTTGAACTAAGCCAAATTTCGAGAAATTGATTCCACTTTAGGCAAGTTGACTACACTTACCTTATTGACCATTATGTCACTTCAGAGTCAAATCTTGTACCTCTGAAAAGTGGCGTTTAGAAATTTTTCGATTAAGAATCAAATACACAACAACCTTAAGTCCATGAATCTAGTTTCATTGGACGAGTTCTCTATCAAAAATTGCGGTAATAACAGGAAAAAGGGCAGAAAATGCTCTCACCGCCGCAGTATGCGCGTTTTGAATTTTCCGGTTGTCCAAACCACTTCCCTCATTGTGAAAGAACGTAGCATTGGTAATTTGGAAACGCAGCAAGGTCATGCATTTGCCTCTCTGTGATAAAAACATATTGGTGTCAAATTGAGTACACACCACGGAAACCGACCTAGCTTCATATTTTAACAATAACATCGAGCCTAAACATAGAATACTTTAGCTTTGGAAGTAGAAAATATGAAGGTCTTGGAAAAAGGAATCGAATGAGCAAAGATGTGTTAAGATTGGTCGAGTCGACCATTTTGACACCGCTTCCACTCAATATGAATTCTTAGGCGCTTGGTAGAGAAAACTGCAAATAGCAACTTTTAGTAAGCTAGCGAACGCAAAAATCATCAGGGGTCATTACCAAATATTTATTTCCTCTATTTCGTACGTAGTAAGCTCAGGAAAAATGCGCGGCAAAGGTTGCGAGTGCGCCAATCCGAGATTCACATATAGTGGCGAGTTTGGTACATCATGTAGTAAGTTAGGTAGATTTACCTTTGCAACTTGTTGTCAGTAACTGGAGATTTTGAGGAGTAGTTTCGCGATAATAGCGAGTGTTCGGGTAATAGTCCGCTTGTTAGGATGATTGATTCCAAACATCAGTTATTTTGGACATTTTTAAACGGTACATTTTCTGGCAGATTTCAGAATAGAGGAAGTCACATACTCAAAAACAGCCAAACTGATTTCAAAATTACTCTGGGGGTCAGCAACATATACACATCTTCTCCATATTCATGGGAGAGGTGAAGTCGTGGTCGAGAGGTACGACTCCTGCTCGCCACGAGAAAGATGGGGGCTCAAATCTCTCCACAGGTCAACTTTTTTTTCCACTCTTAAAATGATTTGTATGCAATGATGTATCATGCAATTCTGTTATTTGAATCATTTTCTCGACTTCCGAAGAGAGAATTCCAACTCTGAGAGCATGATTTCGGTGATTATTCTTCTAGGTAACCTTGACCTAAGGGGAAAGTAACCATAATTCCCCTTTGATTGAATGGGCTTCCACCGATTCATGAAAGAATCATGAGAAACTATATGGACTGAAGAAAACTATCCTATATGAACTACAAATTCTTCAATTATGATTCGGATCACAAGACTTGACCTCCCGCGTCATTCCTGGATTCTGGAACCCAGTTTATTTTGTAGCCACATGGACTGCCGTCAGAATGACCTGTTGCAAAAGGGAATTGCTACTCTTCACACTAGAGTCACAGAACTTGAGAGCCACGGAAACGGTGTAATTTTTCTTTGATGGGGAAATTCAGTGGATGAATTGGTCGGTTGCACGCAATCATATTCTCTTATGCTGAATCACTTGTACCTCGGGTCTGGATACTCCGAATTCATGCCTGCAACAGATCATTTTTGAGGTAACCGAGAATGCTCTTGAATAGAATGAGTTGAAGTTACAAATCGAAACATTTACACATGTGCGAAGAATTCTTGCTTTGTAATGCAATTTTTCGGAAATCTTTCCATGAAATTTCGATGGGTCCAAGGAATTCTGCTCATTTTGTTCAAGTACAAAATGTACAAGTATAGTATTGTACGAACTTGTACGAAAAGTACAAGTATAGTTTCTGGGTCACTGAGACATTGAAAGAATAAATCATCAATATTTGGCTCCTCAAGGTGAGAATCTCTCATATTAGACCAAACTTGACGCAATTCATTATTTTCACATTGACTGAAATTGATGACAATCTTGGAATTTTGTGAATTATCGCGAAAATTTTCCAGACGAAATGTAGGACGATCGATCATCAAAACTCCTCATAACTAGGGTATTCTCATGATACGGGTATTTTAACTTCACATTATCTGGGAGAATCATGTGGATCATTAGTCAGCGTGAATTATCGGAGACGAGAATTCATAGTTAACTCGACACGATTCTATTTCAATGGAATTATTATGGCTATCTCCATTTTCAGCGAATCTTCTGACCAAAGTGATGAAGAGGATGAGAATGACAGTGATGGGACCGAATGAGGCTTCAAACTGTTTTGTTCTTGTGCTGTTCCAATGATTGTATCTTGTATTTCTATTGGAAATTCCTGTTCCTATCACTATGTTGTTGTTATCTTCATGATCGCGTCAATTGAAGAGAGTGGAGAAGGAATCAATTGCCGTCCTCTGAATATTCATGTACAGATCTGAAAATATCAGACATTATTCTGAATTAACCAACGCGACCAAACTGGATACACTGTGATCTATCGATTCATTTAGAGAGCTTATGATTGTGTCTATGGATTTTACTAAGAATGGCAATGTTTATCACGATTCTGCCCATGAGAATATAGAAATGCGATCGTAGAGTCCACAAATACTTATGATCACATCGCGAATCGATGTGATCATAAGTATTATTAGGGCAATGAAATTTCAATCTCGCACGTTGATGACATGCGAGAAAGACCTGCCAAGATCATGTCAATCCAAACCCGGGGAGATTCATAACTCCCGGATTCGATTGCTCAAAGCTCAACATCAAACTTCGAGTATTCTACCATTCAGACATTGAAAACGTTCAGACCTGATCGTGTTGGAAGTTTAAGTATATGAGCTCTTATCAAGTTCATATTATCTCCTGCAAGTCAAAGTCAGACCATAATACATAATCTGAATGGATATTGGATGAACAGATCATTTCATGGATGGAAAAAGAAAATTGGACCTCTGGAGAAATTTGAACCATTTTCTTTTATGTAGAGGATTTTTATTCTCATTGTCAGTCATACATAAGGATGTACAGGTGAAAACGAAACTAGGGAACAAAAGACCTTGTAAAATGGTTGGTTTGTAGAGAGCATGTCTCTCGAAGGGCTACTCGCTTCCTAATTATATCAGTGTCATGGGTGAATATAATTAGTTACTGGACTTGGGGACTTGCAGCAGCAGCTGCGTAGTTGTCATGATTAGCTTATATTTAGATTTAGGAAAAAAGCTGGACTGGTTGGAAAACCTAAAAGCGATGTATGGGTTGGTTGAGTGGAAGGTACTATACACATATTTACAGGGAATGACGGGCACGTCGGTTATCTAAGTGTTGCCTGGGCGTTCTCAAGGTACAGTGATTCCATTTGAAGGAGAGGAGAGGGAAAGACCCCCCTATAAATATCTGGAGTCAAGAAGATCTCGGAATTCTAGCCTTTGCGCTTTGAGCGCTTCCTAATCCCTTCCCTGAGGTGTTTGTCCTCATCAAGCCACCAGTACATATTCACGGTGCGGTCTTCATCGAAATAATCTCTATCTGAAATTGATCTGAAATACCTCAACTGTGTGTCAGGATCATTTGTATTAGCTAAGATGGCTTTGTTGGCTTGATGCTTTACAGTGTGGTAGAAAATGGGCTTATTATTAAAATTCCGAATTGAACTTATCTGATCAAAGTAGATAAATGCATGTGGTTGGATGTATCCTGTTGGAGCTTGGGCTCTCAAGGCCGGCTCATCGATAGTCATAAACGCCTGAAGATAGTTGTTATCAACCTTTTTGGGGTAAACAAAGTAGTCTCTGGAAATTTTTATAATGAAGTTATCGATTCTCGAGATGCCTGCGAGATTGTAGAGGACCTTGTTACTTATGAATTCTTTCGAGTTCTCTTCTCGAAAGAAGTGTAGGGGAATGCGCAGGCAGAAACGCTCAAAATGGCGGAGCCTCTCCATAATGTTCGAGCAAATGTTCCACCACACAGGAGCCGCGTATGTTAAAATGGGTCCAATGAGCAGGAAGTAACATATTACTTCAGCTCGGCTGGGAATTGATTTGCTGAAGAAAGGCGGTTATCAGCACTGAATGTTTTTCTAGCCTTGGCAAGCTGGTTGATGGGTATACTATTCAATTTCAGCAAGTAGTCTAGGTCAACGCCGAGGTATTTGACTGATTTTTTATGTTCAATTGGGGTAGCTGCGCCATTTCTCTCAATTTTGATTTAGAAGTCTTTTACAGCGTCCCGACTGTTGTCATTCACGAATCTCAGAGGCCAATGGAAAAAGGCTGACTCGCACTTCCCGTCGTTCACTCGCAGATTCCAGTCGTAATGATATGAAACAGAATGGTTCGTGATCGTTTCCAGCTTTTTGAGCACTATATCTGGTTTTTTCTGCTACTAGGATTACATAATCGTCAGCGAACGCTTCTGAATGAGTATCATTACCAGAGTTCAAATCGAACAAGTTGGGGATTTCCCAAGTGAGAATATCGAACAGTCCTGGTGAGTGCCCTGTCCCTTGCGTCAGGCCCTTGATGACGTTGAATATCAGTGAAGAGCATGTCGTGCCATTCCAAACTACGAATGTCCGGTTTTTGGTGATGTGCCACACCATTTTCATGAGATCTCGGGGTCAGTTAGCCTGCAACAGTATGTATAAAAGTTCAAATACGCAGACCGAGTCGAGGGTCTTTTCTCGGTCCACGAGGCAGGCACCAACCACCTCACCATGGTGCAGATGTTGTGTAATGATATCTACGAGTCTGTGGATTGCGTGTGTTGTCAAATGTCCATGTTTGAAGCCAAATTTATTGTCAGGTATGACTTTGAGTAGTTGTGTGTAGTATTTGAGAGAGTGATTGAAGACCGCCTCGTACACTTTACTGATCGCTGGCGTAAGACTCACGGAACTGTGGCTTGTGGTATCGGTGGAGATTTTATTCTTTTTTAAAATGAGGAGGACCTTGGCTCTTTTCCATATATCCGGGAAAATCCTGTAATTTGAGCAGTTATTGAAAATCACCTTGTAGAATCCTACTATCAAGGCTGGAAGATGTTTCAAAACGATCGGGGGGACATTGTGCAGCCCAACCGACGTTTTATTCGGAAGATTGACGAAAATCTTGTAGACCTACTCCGGGTGGAGAAAAAAGATTGAGTACTCAGCCTGAAGCGGGCTGTATGTGGAATTTTCGATGCTGAAGGTGGTTATCGTGGCGCCAGAGTCAAGAGCGTCGCGGGATTCGCCCGTGAGTCTCCCTTTTACGCGATCCACTGTGTTTTTGATGGCAGTCCCGTTATTGAGAGATCTTGGTGAGTTGACTGTTTCATAATGCGCTCCCAGAACATTGAGGATGAGATCCGGTTTGCATACTACGTATTTGCCGTTTTTGCTTGGCGATTCGTTGTGATCAATGCTGCAGCGGTTCAGCAGATGCATCTCATTTTTGTCAATCAGTAGGCTCTTTATTTGTATGTTATTTCTAGGTCTGAAAAACCTATTGATTTTCGGAAAGAAGGAATCTGCTTTTTTGTGGTTGATCCGCTGCAGTTGTTGATCCCAATACTGATTGTACGTTTGTCGGTATTCTGATTTAAGGCTTACGTCTACCGCATCAATAAGATTGTTCAGATAAGAGATGATCGGCTGCGGATCACCATTCCTAAGACTCTCGTTGAGCTGTGTGATCAGCTAAGATTTGTATCTATGGAGTCTCTTGATTTTGGAAGTCACGTAATTTAGCACATTATCAGAAGGTCTATACCGAGGCACCATATCCTCGATTGTCTTTACAATGTTGAGATTGAGCTCGCCGATATACCGATCAATCTCGGGGCGCTCTAGATTCCTACCTGATGAGAAAGCGAGTGTCTCGCTGTTCTCGAGGATTTTCTTTTGAAGAGCATTCCACTTGGTTTTTTTAAGTTATACCGAAATTCTGCATCAGGCGAGGTAGCTTCTAGTTCATGATCCAACTCCATTGGAAAAATCAGAGCGCGATGATCGCTGTGATAATCGAGCATATGGATTTTGTCATTCAGAATGCCAGTAAGATCGGCGATTACCAGATCAAGGTATGAGCTGGCGCTAGAAAACGTTGAAGCGCAGGGCGGATAGAGCTTGGATCTATAAGTGAGTTGGCTATCTTGAAGCCACCTATGTAACAAGACAGCCTTTTTGTTCAGGGCTGAGTCGCCCCGCAAAGTGTGCCTTGCATTGAAATCTCCAGCAATGACAAATTTGTTTTCCGGGTTCTCAAGCTTTAGTTTCGTAAAAAAGTAGCCCAGCCCATTCAGCAGAAGCCTCCTCTGTTCGTTATTTGCATATGCTGCTATGATGAGAAGGTTAGTATGGATAGAGACTACGATTATGATTATAGTGAACTCAAGAATTTCGTTATTTTTGGATGAAGGATGGAACACCTGCTCAAAATTCATATTGTTCCTCACAAGGATAGCGGTTCCGCCACCTTCCAAAGCATCCCGCCTATCTCTTCTGATCATGGAGTATTCTAAGAATTAAAGTTTGTAACGAGGGCTCCGTTTAGTCTCGCATAGCAGTGCTTTATCAATTTTGTTCGTTCCGAGAAAATCTAGCAGCGCATAGCGCTTGCTCAGTAATATGATCGAGTTTACATTAATGGATGCTATCTTGAGGGAACTAATGTTATTTATTATCACATGGGATGTACCATCTGGGACTAAGTGATCAGTATTGGGTAGACGGTTCATTGTCAGAACTCAAGAAGATAATGATTCTATCTATCCTCTTGCTATTGGTTGCTACTAGGTTGTAACCGTTTTGTAGTTGAGCCTGTATAGTAATCGTTATCTGCTCTTCCACAGCAGTAAGGATATATTCCATAAGCAAGCTATCTGGATACAGATGCCTAGCATTGTTCTCCTTGGAAGCCAAAGCGTTTTGTGTACTTTGCGAAGCACGAGGAGCAGCACGAGTCGGTTGCCTACCAGGCTGAGTCTGCTCAGAAGACGATGAGGCTGATACAGTATTCAAAATCTCATTCTCCAACGCTTTGCATCCATTGTTATTCAGCATTCTGTTGCTCTTTCTAATTTCTGAGGCAAATTTGAAGAAAGGGCAACCTCGGTAGGATGCTGGATGCCCGAATGTGTCTCAGTTGACACAGTAAATAAGACTTTTATCCGGGCAATCTTTGGGCAACGCGCATTGGCCCGGCTCGTGCTGCTCTTTGCATTTGACGCATCGATAGCCGAAAAGACAATTGGCACTCGAGTGCCCTAACCTTTGGCAATTGGTACATTGGTATATCTGTTTGCGGCGAAGAGGCACCCACTTGACCCTTTGATATGCCAGATTCTTTACTTTGGTCAGTTGATTAGGGTTACTATCATTGGACAGCTGTACAAGGAAGTCGAAGAAGTCCGGCTTTTTCCTGTTAAATTGTATCTTTGATACTTTTTGAACTTTGATTTGGTCAATATTGAGTTCGTTGATTGATGCTAAAACATCGCTTTCGGAAAAACTAGTATGAACTGTTTTAAGCACAAGGTTACTCGTTTTGAGCGATTTCGGCGTGGATGTAAACGCGCGTATTTTCCTCTCTTTCAGTAAGGACGTGACAATATTAAAGGTTCCAAGGGAGAGGCACGTTAGTATTAGGTTAGAACTATCGGGTTTTCTAAAAATGAATTCCGATTTTTTGAGCTTGATAGTGTCTAACACCTTAACTAAAAGTTCGAATTTCATATCACGCACGTAGATCGGCGGTGGTCTGCTGCTTTTCATGCGAGCATTGCTGCCAGAAGCGGAGTTCTGCTCTTCGTGATGCAAGGGGTCCTCGAATTGCGAGGCAGAGATGGGCTGCGAGAGGCAGCTCGATTGGTTTTAGCTCAGCTGTTGATGCTGCGTGCTGCTGCCCTCTTGATACGGCTGCACCGCCGCAGCAATCCTGCTTTGCCGGCTCTGTCGTTCTATTCTGCTGCGCTGCTGCTGTGCATGTGTGTATTGCTGAGGTGGAGGCCGAGGCGGGGGCGGCCATTCGTAGTTAGGGGTTATGAGCCCACGAGGTCCCTCTTTTCCAAGCGCACTGAATCTATTTGCCATGCTCAGTGGCAGGCTGCTATTGGTATTTATGGTTGCCTGAATTTCGGCTGGTCTCTTTGGGTTGAGCCATTCGGTTTGCTCGCCACTGGTTGCACGCATGTCGGGAGAATTGGCGTTGCGGTAGATGCCCACTTGCGAGCGGCTCCGCTTTTTTGTCAGATTAGGGGCAACTGCCGACGGTAGCTTGTGGCTTTCTTTGAATGCTTGGTGGTACAGCTTCTTGAGAGCTGTGCTGCTTGGCATTTCGCCACTCATCTGGGGTACCTTCATCGGCGGCTTTTTGATGGCACCCAGGCCAGGTGCGGAGCTAAATATGCATCGGGAGAATTCACGCTATTCTCTCCCGCGCTTATCATCTCGACGTCGGCAGCACCGCCTTGCTGCGAGCCATTGTCCATTGCTGATTTTCCCTCGAGTGCGTCTTCCATGGGGTTGTGCTGGTGGGCGGTTGTAAGGGCACTTCATGGGCATGAGGCCCCATCACGACGGCACTAACTCTGTATTGCGGCGAAAAGGAACGCCTACGGCACGGCCACGATAGCTATCGTAACGCGAGGTTATGGGTGCGCGCATTGGCACGTGCTGCTCGATCGAGCTCTGCGCTCGTACTACTGGAGAGATTTGAACCCCCATTTTTCACGTGGCAAGCAAGAGTCTTACCTCTCGACCATGGCTTCACCTCTCTTATAAGTATGGAAAAAATATATATATATGTTGCTGGCCCCCAGAATAATTCTGGAATCAGCTTGGCTGTTTTTGAGTCAGTGACTTCCTCTATCCTAAAATCTGTCGAAAAATGTACCATTCAAAAATTTCCAAAATGACTGATGTTTGGAATGGAGAAGGAAAAATGATCAATTCGATTATTTACGAGGACCGGATGCACTTTTGGAAGAATTACATGTTATTTTTCCCATTGGAATTGAATGTGGAATACGGAAGAATTTGCTTCATTCTGGACGGGTACAACTTCCCGTTTTCATCCGCCATTTTCAAGCGCTCATTTTGTGTATCAGAAATTTTGCCTCTGATTTGCGTTCAGCGATCGGGATTACTCAGAATAACTTTCTCTACGACCACCAAAGTTCGATCAAGAACTCGCAAAACCCAGAATCATTGATAGCGTGACAAGAGGGTACGATGTTCCACCATTTTTGGGAGGAGGAGGAGGGGGGGGGGACTTTGAGATTTCCTACATGATTCTTCTTTATTCGCATTGAACAGATCTTCAATTTGAAGAGAGTTTTGATGCTCTGCAAGCAACCGTTCTAGAGATATTAGATTTCGAAACATCTTTGTGCGCCGCTCCTATACCTCCTACATTGCCGCGTCATCTCCCTTACCTCTGGTCTCCATGATCTCATATTTCACGCAACAGGTACAGTTATGGTTCAGAATTGCCCTGAGATTTCCTCAAGGTGTATGCAGGATCCTCTCGAAGCTGCATCATTATTTCTCTCCTCGAAACAATTTGCGAAGAATTTCCCTCAAAAGAATGCATTCCAACTACTTATAACTCACAGGAAAAATTTCCATTACGAAAAAGTAGAAGTTCATACTCATAGCTGCCTACATAGATACATACTTTTCATCTATGAACCTGTTCATTCTGTACACTGCGCGTTGTGAACGTGTTCGACACAATGACCGGGAAACTCAACAGAATTCATCATGATATGCACAAGTATCAACTACAATAGGGGGAAATTGACACCTCGCTCGCTTTCCATGTCCAATCGATCACATCAGAGAACTAGCATGTGGGAAACTCTGAATTCCTTACACGCACACTCATTCGCTCATGCTTGACAATTTCAATGACTCTACGATGTCGCAACTGTCCAACTGGGATGAAATAAATCAACCGGATTCCCCTGCTGGAAATGATTCACTGGGATCCCAGTGGGATCCCACTGGGAGCTCTACTGGGACCTGAGCTCGACGAAATTCTAGACTAGAATAATTCCTACGTAGAGCACTTACTTGCTAGCTAATGTGCAGATGAAGTCAAACGGCGCAGGATTTGAGACTGATCCTGATTCCAGATGTTTCGTTTCGAGGGAGTGACTCATGATTGATGAGCTCGGCTCGAATTGGGAGAGATGGATCATTGGAACCTCATGGGACCGGAATTCAGAGGAATGTTGATCGAGAGAACTCCGTGAAACATGGTCGTATGGATTTTCCGAGCAGTCATGGAGCAAGTCGAACGCGCTTCGATCACGCTGAGTTGAATGGAGTGGAGATGCCTCGATATGAATAACCCAAAGGAATAACAAACAGAGATATGTATTTTTGATTTGATCAGGTAACAAAAAAAAACTAAGTCTGAACGGCGAGTGAGTCCTAGGATCTTATGGGACTTCGCAGGGCCGAGGTCTGGGGGAATCTCGAACTAGATTGCCTTGTGGGGTCTGGTCGTGGAAATGTTTCGAGCAGCCACGGAACGGATCAAATTCTCGTCGTCGACGAATAACCTAGTGGAGGTCGAGATAGCCCAAAAAAACGACCGAGTCTGGAAAGATAACTCCAAGGAGAGCACTTAGTGAGATCTTGTCTGGGAAGTACCCAAGGAGTACTAACTGAGAAGAGTATTCAACGTGATGATTCCCCAGCTGTCAGATCCTGTCACTTTTTGAAGACAATTAAAACCGTGATTTCGACCAAAGTCGGCGGATGTCGATGCTTTCGGAAGGCCAGATCCACACCAGGGTGGGTTTTGCAAGCCCTCAACTTGGCCGCAGAACAATGTCCAGTCTATCATCGCATGTGTAAATAGGAATGTTTGTATCGGTCAACAAAGAAGGAATTCTTGCGTTCTGACAACTCGCATGCAATTAAAGGATGGTAGATTTATACAGATTTCTTTCTTTGTAGCCGACAAGCTTAATGATGAACTCTACGTCGCTGTTAAGGATATCACTGTGCAAGAAGTTGACGCCTTTATCTTCCTCAACAAGGTTGTGACTATCGATGGAGATGTTTTTCTGGTAAATTCTGAACAACTGCAGAAAATATGCTTCCAACTGAAATTAAACGACAAGAGCTACGTCATCCCGGTCCCAACCATGACGAAGTATTCGTGAATTGTACTGGCTTCAAAAAATCAGATGAATTCGATTCCCTAATTAAGGCGAGGCCGTACAAAGCCGATTTGTCGTCTGCTAAAGCCCTAGTTTGTACCACAATTTTCATCTACTGATTCCAATGAGCACTCGTACATTGCTCTACCTACGATACAACTCGCGGTATTTCTGAAACGGTGGAGCCAACAACATCGTGGTTATGAATTTCCAATACCGTTTCAGGAATATCGCGAGTTGTATCGTAGGTAAAGCAATGTACGAGTGCTCATTGGAATCAGTATAATCGAGAAAATTGCGCTATGAAGCGATATCATGTACAACCGATTCGTCCAAGATGCACAGAGCAAAAATTGTGGCACAAACTGGGGCTTTAGCAGACGACGAATCGACTTTGTTCGGCCTCGTCTTAATACATAGTCTCTATACATGTAGCGAGGGAGATAATAGCAAAAAACCTCACAACTTCTGTAATTCTGGTATGGAAATGATAGTCAATATCTGTAAGGATCGATGAAGTGGCGTGATTGATGATCTGATTAAGAGGAATATTTTTTGAGATGAGAGAATCTAGAGAGATGTATAGAATTTTGAAGTAAGTGAGTCATGGTCGTGTGACATCGGTGGGGTGGTCCCGGACCCCCGCGCCCCACCTTGTCACATGACGATTCACCGGAGACGGCACGGCGAGCCGCGCTACATCCGTGCGCCGCGCGCCGGCCGTCATGATGCATCGTCAGCTATTCTGCCGGATAGCTGCACCTTTCCCTCAGGTACTCCTTCGCGCGACGCGGTCCGTCGCTCCTCCCACGAGCCGCGCCGCAGGCATTACCGCTCAGCCAACCTTCCCGTTCACACACTCTCTCTCTCTCGAGTCTCTTACGTCCATAAAGTCACTGTTGACTCCTGAATCACTCGTGTTCCTTCTGGAGATATAACCTTCCCACGTAACAGCCTTTCCTTGGTGCTAGGCGGGGGTAATCTCCCACGAGTAGTGGATTCTTTTTTTACAGAATCTTGGGAAATATTTCCATTTTCAATTCGCTGGAGAATTTTCCGTTTTCAAAAATTTACCCGAGAGTGTTGTGACTCAAAAACGTGACACGGATAGATCAAGAGCTCGAGCCAAGCGGAAGAAGATCCAGCCTTTGCCAAACCAACCAAAGGAGGGAATCGCAACCGACTCACCGCCCGCTCGGACGTTAGCAGAATCAACGAGCGCCGCTCATCACCTACGCAGCCGGAGTTCGAGGAGCCTGCCGGTAGACAACCGAGTCAGCGACCGAGTCCTCATGCAGAGCCTTGTTACCATCATCGCCGTGGCCAGCTGCAGTTTCTCAACGTAAATACAAAGTCTCATACCTTACTCTCACTTCGTTCAGACGGACGAGCTTTATCCCAGTCGCACTCATACTCCGAGTCAGTCGAATTTTTGAAGAAATCCAAAATGTCCAGAGTATTGAATATGTTCGCAAGATCGAAAAGCGAAGAATCATTGAATCCAACTGGTACTAAGCCGAAAAACTCTCACATTCGGCCGGATATGTTTGAAAGAAACGACCGAATCAATGAGTCTCAAGATCCGGACAATGAAATGAACTTTTGTGATGGAACTGAAAACTTGAATTTCGGAGATAATGGACAAGACGAGACATGGGGAGTAGATGCGAATGCGATAAGCAGTATGAGATATGAGAACGAATACGTGGAAATGAGCCGGTCGAATACCCCGCTAGGGCAATATACGGGCCCAGCGTACCAACAGTGGCGCACGGGCATTCCGTTGATGGAAGAATCCCCAGTGCACTCGAACCCATTTCGGCGCCCCCTACGCAGCGCC
>JAPYYZ010002074.1:0-14452 GCA_030522705.1 Eretmocerus eremicus | reverse complement strand
AAAAAATTTCTCTGGCCCATTCCATTATTTAGACCACCAACCTCTAGACGCACATCAAGAACTTCATCAATCAGACCACGACTTTGATCGTTCCCTTTTGCACTCGAATAATCCTTATTTCTTTCATAACAGGAGGGACCCATATTTTCATACTTTGTGAATTTTTTGTAAGAGATCATGATTCATGATATCCATCCATTCACTTCAGCAACATTTAGCGACCTCCAAGACTCATGCTACTATCGGTAGTGGCAAGATCCGCAATTGGAACCTGCAATTCACGCTGCTTGCAAAATCAACTTCCGTTCCACATTCGACTTACGCTGATGGACGATCTCGTGTTCGTTCCTCGTGAACGTGACAACTAGGCGCCAATCATCTGTCAGTCTGGCATCGCTGTAGACGTATGCTCACGTGGCCAATCGCCAAAATCGGCAAATACACAAGCTCGCGCGCCTATACACATTCGTAAACGAAAACGTCTTCACGTGTCAGCGTGAGAGCTGAAGCGCGGCCGAGTGCATCAGCGGTCTTTGTGGCAAGCTGCCACGAGCTATTATAGGCCAGATGCAAGGCGTCCCGTTGTTAGAGCTCATCTTCAGAGATCTGCACGCGTTGCAGCGTTACGAGGTCTGAAGCTCTCATCTATTTTCCAACTAGTCTTTTGACCGGTTCTTGGTTTACATCTGTATCGTTCTGGTGATCTAACCCTCATTGAGCGTGAAAGATACATCGTTCGTATGCAATAGTAAAACAATAAAAAAACTGGAGGATCTCTGTGAAGTTACTTTGGGATATTCAATGGCGAAGGAGATTTGGTCGATCTGTTGGCAACGCGTGACTCAAATTTGTAGAAAATGATGATGTCTAACAAGTCGATTCCGTTCAAACCTAGTCGTGGTTATTCCATTGAAGTCTACTGGAGTCATCTCGCTTACTGTAATCTATAAATCAACTAAAAAATTGTGATGCAATGATTGCAAAGGACTTTTCAATGACAAATGCGCATAGTAGGCTTGTGAGGGCTCATAAAACACCTTGAAAATTCCATCCCAGCTGGAGCATTGCCTTAAAACCCATGGAATAAATCTTCAATTTGTAGCTATCAAACCCAGAAAGTCAAAGCCAGCTCATCCATCAAAAGCCATTACAGTGACTATACCACTACATGGGCCAGAAACGTTACGCAGAAGTTGCAGTTACCTCAAAGCCTCGTCTCAATATCGGCCAAAGCTAAATTCTCTGCGATTCTGGGATGCCTCATTTCATCCAGCGCAGCTGTTCCGGTGGCGGAAAATGTCCGCGCCTATACATACGGGGCGAGAGCTTCACTGAATCAGTTCGCGGTCGTCTGTCTAATCATCGGTGAGAGCAGCTGACGGCTGATGCTGGCCAAGCACATGCATATATATGTATAGGGGGCTAACTCTCTGCTCTGGCCGCATGTTCACCGATATGTACGCGTATACGCATTCGCGCGCGCAAACGCATTCCGTTCTCGAGACTCTGCGCGCATTAGGAGTAGCTGCCTAATTACCATGCGAGCAAAGCATCCAGCTGCTCACCGCCGCAACAGAGCACAGAGAGACACAGGATAGATGTAGGTATATATAGAGTCGGACGTGCGCTATCTCAAAGCTACTGCAGTTAATGAGTTCCAGAGCTGCGTCTGGCACGCGATTCGCTACTCACGGATCTCCGTCCGTGCGAATTGTACTCTGAGCCACTCGGAATATCTGTATGGAAGTATTTTGTGATTTGCAATAATTTCATGGTGCGTGATGATAATACGGTACTTTAGCCATTTCTCTCGTTAGGGCTCGATAAAGTGGATTTTTGCTGAGGAATCAAATACCTTATGAGATATCTGCGTGAAGGGATGAAAGTAATATCCTTTACCATCTCAACTCTTAATTCATCTAGTTTAGCCATGATTTCGGAATTCGCTCGATGAAAAATTTAAAGGTGCGTGTACTCTTTACAGATCACCTCCAGAATCTCAGATCTTATTGCGCCATAACCATACTTATATTAGCAATGATCATAACCGTTGTATCTGCCTCAGATATACATGTAGATCATAAACTTCATAGATGACATGATATACCATAGCTGTTAAGAAGGACTATTCAAGAATTCTTCCTTTACCCATCTGAGCTTTCAACATAGCCCTGTCCCTCATATTTCAATCATAAGAACGCGTTTTCTATGCGATACAGAATCTGCGTAAATTGTGAAAGAATCCGTCCCAAGCCCCAATTCGGCAATCCCCCCCAATTCACCATAAATTGTATAACTCAAGAAATTATCTATATTCCAAGAGCAGCTCGCGGCTCAACAAACATCATCATGGTCTTGTGCGAAATAGGATCATGAAGGTGGTTAAACGTTGGAAAGAAATCGAGATTCAGTAAATCGATATATTTGTTGAATAGATTCCCTGGCATTAGAATTTGAGATATTCATAGCAGATGAGTAATATTGCGATGTACAAGCAGCACATGAATGGGTGAACAGCTATCATAATTGAGTGCTAGTGTCATCATATATAACAGCGAAAATAGATATTTGATACTCCCTGCAGAGTATCAGCCTTCTGAATAAATTTGCCATCGAAATTCACTCCCTCAAAATAAATCAATTCAATCTCCAACTCTCAAATTTGAAACAAATCAAGAGATTTTACTGGTTTTGCCTGAGTAAAACTTTAGTCCATCAGAATCTCAATCGCCTCATATGCAGAATCGGAGCGAAAACTTTTAGCTAGATATTGCAAAACTTTCAGACAGCCGGATCGAATAAAAATGTGGCACGTCGAATTTCCCAGAGATACGCATAATCGAGCATGCACTCGACCCTGGTGATCAAACTTTCGAGTGCCAACGACGATGCGGGTTTGCAGCTAGCGCATGAGCTGTGATATATGCCCGTGAGCTTCTCACAGAATTCAACTTGATCAATATACTTTTTCATGGCCTTTTCATTAAATAAAATGCATTGATTCTATATCCGAGTTTTTATATATGGCAAGAATTCTCATTGATTTTGTTTTCAATCACGGATACTTATTCTTTCTAGTTTGTCGATTAACATACATGTACGACAATAAATCATGTATGGCGTTCTCTGAACATTTATTTACATAAAGTGAAATGTCAATATCATTTTTGCTTTAACAATGCTCTATAGAACCAGTGCCTCATTGGATCTTCACCCACGAAGTGGAGAATCATGCATCATTGATTTTGATACATGCATTTGTTTTTCTGACTCTTCTGTCATTCACCTACTTTTGTGCATGGGCTGAGCTGGAATACATAAGATGATATAGTCAATACTGCATCATTAAGTTGAGAGTTGTGTAACAATTGAAGCAGTTGAGAATCATCATCCTTGCATTGAAATCTTATCAGATCAGGTAAGATTTTGAACACGGTTTCATATGAGAATCACATGATTCATCAAGACAGACTGGATACCCTCATTGGACAACTTCATGTAATGCTTCGATGTGATGACATATCATGGTGTGTGCTTCATGACAGCTCAGACTTGACATGGAAACCTCATATGATTAAGACATCCACATTATAATGTGCCCATGTCAAGTTGCCATGGAGCGCATCTACAGGGTTTCATACCACGTGATGTTATATCATGTGCTGTTGATCAGTGGTGTAAAGAACATTCATACCATTACACTTAGAGATAACCGAAAAAAGAAAGCATTCAAGGCCACGTCAACTGAGTACTAAAGGGATTTGAAGCATGAAATATGCAGATGGTGACATTCAGAAGACTAGTCAGACGTCGGAGAGCCAGGTCGTTGACCTTGAAAACCATTGAACAAAAAAGTTGACACAATCAGTCATCGTTTTACTGATTTTATTCTAAGCTTTGAATGGATCACAGTGGTAGCACAACGAATGGAGTTATTTCATTATACGGATGGCTCTTGAAATCCAAACGCTATACACACCCACAGGGGATTGTATCCATCATTTCAAATATTTGCAGTGTTTCGCGTCTATTCCATTGAACTATTTGAATGCAGAGAGGAAGGATGAATATGCCAACAACGGTGGATGTAAAAGAGTGAACCTTGCAAATATTAAATACGTTCCGAATTGTTGGCTCAATTATAAATTGAGAATTTTTAGTGAATTTATTTTGATTCATTGTGGATTGACTGGATTGACGTGCAGTCGTTTGATGGAAAGAAAAGAAAAGAAAAAAAAGTGAGGGGTAATTCCTTGACGCAAAATTTACTTCTTATACCCACTTCCGAGACCATCTTACGTGATACCAAGGAATTTGGCCTCTTGAGTTCTTCAATGATTTTCGGCTTAGGACTCATCACAAGAGTCATCCAGAAATTTGGCATCGCTTACCCCGCCAAACGATTCATTCGTTCATGACCCATCCCGAAATCTTCTCGATTCTGATGCTCATCAAAAAGCAATGGAATTATATTTCCTACTCTATTTGCAGTCATTTGAAGAGCTTTCAGGAATAAATTGCAATTTCAGAGAATTTTAAGCGAGAATGGGTTGACGTATTTCTACGTGAATCAATAAAAGCCATGCATACATGCTTCTCAAAATTTTATATAGCTCAGAATGTGCATGTTCAGATAAATCCTGTTGATGATCTCAGTTTACATCCCTAATACCATCCAATGGGACTTCTGTTGTTGCAAATTTTTCATCTCTCCGTGTTTTGAGGATTCAAACTCCGATTCATATGTTATCAAGCAAGTTTGGGTGAGGAATCAAGAAATTTTCGGAGGAAGATTTACCAGAAACTACTTAGATGGTGGGAATTTCCCAAAT
This sequence comes from Eretmocerus eremicus, assembly GCA_030522705.1. Taxonomy (NCBI): domain Eukaryota; kingdom Metazoa; phylum Arthropoda; class Insecta; order Hymenoptera; family Aphelinidae; genus Eretmocerus; species Eretmocerus eremicus. The sequence continues at coordinate 9,620 of JAPYYZ010002074.1, read as the reverse complement.
GGAAATAAAGCAATCTTATGGGATAAAAGCTCAAATGCAAGCGCAGATTGAAGAACCTTATTGGCCATTACGCATGGCTATATCGCGACAAGGGCCACGTATACGTCGGCGACGTGTAGAGCAGGCCAACGTTCTCGAGGTCAATAAATTGCACGCTGGTGTACGTGTCGCGATTACGTTACTCCATTAAATTCGCAAGATGCATTGTTGCGGCAGACCGCGAAACAGACCGATGAAAGCGCCCCGGGACAATCTCCGTCACAGTAACGACCACCAGCGCGCCTCGCTTGACTCGCAAGCTATAGTTTCGTTTGCCGCGCCGAGACGTTGTAAAAGTCCGATTGACCAGCTTCGCTTGCACATAACGAGCTGAATGTCAGATGTGGAATGAAAAAGTATAAACAGAACCTCGAAAAAGAGTTTTCACAGAAATATCGATATTCACAGTTTCCAAATATTCTCAATTTCACGATAGCTCAAACAAATTACAAGCGCGAGAGAACGAAAATGGCAAGTTTACTTGGTAGCGATTTGAAGAGGCTGAAATTGCTGGTTATCACTCGAATCTATCCCTGGCTTTGAGCCTAACTCTGAACCTCAGTCCCGATCCATACCTACACCTGAACTCAGCCTGTGCACCCCTAATCCTGATCAGAAGGTCTGGCAGATCATTTTTTGTCTCTCTCATTAATTTCGTCTCTCTAATTTCGAGAGAGAATTGGGAGCCCGCGGGATAAATATGAGTCCACCCAGGGGTCGTTATGTCATTTGAGGCCCAACGGACTGGGTTTCTTTAATTTCCTAAAAAATCCAACGGTCCCAGGACTCTAATTGCGTGTGTGCGCATCCCGAGTAGAACCTTACCAATCTTACAACTAACTCAAAGATGATTCACCCGTGAGCTCTAGAAGTATAGTAGAATTCAGGTAGATTTAGGCGCAGGTACGAGATTTAGATGTAAAAATGGGCGTAGGCGTTTATTGAATGAGTGTATCCTACGAATCATGCAGATTGAAAATGGAACCTATCACTGAAGGTCGGATTATTGATCCTGCAACCAAATATTAGTGCATAGCTAAAGTCAGATTCTCGAATTTTGTGATATAGATGTACAAAATACCGATATCAAATGCTCCAACCCAAAATTCACTTATCTCGTTTTGGACTGCAATTGTCAAATCAGTAAGTTTTGAAGAATCAGTGCACATCAATACCGCTTCACAACTCAAGATAAATAATCCTGATTTCGGACTTCTAATGACTCCACACTCGACATCGAAAGCATGAAAAAAAAAATGAGGAGATGAGCTATTAAAAAAAAATAAATCTTACCAAACGATACTGGGCAATCATGATTCTAACTTGTATTCTCTGTGTATAGGCAAGGTAGTCTATATTTTTACTGACTCGGCGGCCAATAAATTCGAGTCTCAGTTAGGATATATCATTGCATGCAAGAAATTTTGAATCACGTCAATACCCGTGATTTTCAAATTACTCGATGCGGATTAGGAAATTGCAAAATGAAACAGCCGTGTGGCACAAACACGCGTATCATCGACTAATTTCTCATTGCGTTGTATTGTGCCCGCATTATCGACAAAGCGCCCCGTACATTTAGGAGAGCTTTGTGGATAAACGCAATTTCGCTCGCGTCATTATAACTGACATGGAGGCGTTTGTTGCTGACGACAGCGTTTGCATTGAACAGAGGCTGAAAAAATCTCGATGCTTTCGCACAGGTCTTTGATGTTTGTGACGCTAGCAGTGTATTGAGGCTCGTTTTCCATCAACTACACAAGCATAGACAGAGATAGAGATACTATGATTGCATATGATATCGATACGGATCGAATTTCCGCGGATTCTCTTGTTCCGGACAATAATAGCGATGTCATGGATGCAATGTTCGGCTCTAATTCCCCGGGAAGCTGAGCTAGTCAGGCAGAAATTAGATGAATCTAAGCTATATCTATGATCAAGAGACTCGTGAAATTTCCAATTAATCATTTATCACGGGGACTGGTGATAATTTTTTAAACAGGATCAATGTATAACACATTCCTCTATTTGGAATTTTGAAAAGTTCGGTCATGTTTTTTTGTGTGATTTTCATGAAGATGTCTATTATTTCTATTATTCTATAATTGTATTGATGGATACAAAAACGTATGTGAGACTTGATTTCCACATTTTTTAAAATTTTTTTCAGGTTCGAGCCGTAGGCGAAAGTCAAAAAGAGTATAAGACATTCCACTCATGTCGCAGAAAAATTTATAGGCCTGCAACCTACTGCCAGAAAATGCTTTAAAAATCGAAAAAGTGGCGAGATTCAGGTAACCAGTTGGAACCTTTTGTAATCGATTCCTCAGACGTTGAATAACTTCTAACAGATTTTTCACATCTTTTTGGCATGTGGAACATCCTCCGTATGAACGAATGCACGTTTTTTCTCGCAAATCGAGTTTCCGATATTTTCAACTTCAACTTGCCATATCTCTGTGCAAGCTGTCAAGCTGAAGTAAACGTCAACTAATATCTCTTGTTTACATAATAATTGTGACGAATTTGTTACATTCCCGGATAAGTTGAGAACTAACTTTAATATCGATCAAAGATATCCTGACTCTTAAGACGTTACACGTGATCTAGATTCATTATTCTTGTTTCTCTGATATACATTTCTTTCCAAAGAGGAAGTAAAGTGTGATCATGAATTCCGTTTCGCGGAATGAATCTGCGTAATAAGCGGCAGTTACTCTTCAGATGGAAAATAAACTGCATGAACGATATTGCCCTCTCAAAGCAGCTCTTGATGGAATGGAAATATTTGCTATGATAGTCTCCACGAAACAGACTCTGAAGAAGTTCCATCATTTACGTCAAAATGTACTTAGGTAAGGTATATCACCGAGTTGCTGACATCTTCGAAGCAATTTGTCTTGTACCAACATAGTATCCTATATATCCCGCTTGACGTACACAGGGAGCGAGGAAAGCCAAAGTCATCGGTTCTGTTCTGCGATCTCGTGGGAAGTAATGCGAGAGTGCAATGGATGTTGACATATGAGAGCGAGGTGAAAAGTCCGATGGGGACAGATATACGTATGGAGTAGAAGCGGTATAGGCGATCTTGTTGTCTGCAAGTTCACGCCACTCCTTTCTTCTTTAGTGCACTCCTTTGTTGCTACTTTTTCTCAAGCTGACACCCGAGTGTAAGAAATCGAATGTTTTATTCCCAGTGAAGCCACTAAATCGAGTAGTGCTCTTGAATCGGAAGCTTTCTAAGATGTGGAACTATGCTCGGACTTTTGATTATTTTGGGTTTTTTAATTCGCTTCTGACGAAAAGTTCTATCACTTTCATTAGGGTGATTTTGCCATGACTGTAGGAGGTCGATTCTGCCATGACTTTCAAATCGGGTGTCCGGGGCTGAGATTCGTCGAAAATGAGCCTATATGCTGAGGGGAAATTTTCCTACTAAGGACTCTATCGGAAACTGTATATATTTCAATGGTTTTGAGACTCACAATTCATCATCTCTTTGACTAGGCGGGCTTCATACCCAAAATATCACTATCGTGGCGTATCCGAAACAATGACATGCCACTTCACGTGTTTATATATTTTTCCTATGATCCAAATTAAGTCTTGGGCAAGTCATAAATCAAAATTGTAAGTTGTAAAAATGTAAAAGAGTAATTCCACGCGTAAAAAAGAGGTCTGAACTAATTTTGAGACTGCTGAATCACAGTGGACATTATGTCCAGGGGTTTTCATTAATTCCTCGATTTCCACCTCCCAACTCGCTTCCACCCGTCTCAACCACCCTAAATCACGAAATAGCTATAGGATCTTGTTGGTAACAGATGAATAATGAAATATCCAGCCGAAGGAGAGTCTCAGATTTGCAATTTCCGGCCCAAAATGTTCAAGAGAAGACCGATTGTTCTGCATGTAAAATAAGAATGTCCGTATCATGGCTTGATGTCCCAAGAGCTACACTCAACGGAAAAAACTAGGGAAATGTTTTCCAGATGTATTTTGTCAGGGAGAGGTACCCAATATTCGGAAGAATCAATTAGTAGTGATTGGCACACGTGGCATATGAAACACCTCAGATTTCCGTGTCGTGGCACGTCTAATTCGCAGCAAAAAAAAAGGCGTTCCAAAATAAGGCATAACTTTGACCAGAGTCGTAACAAGTTTATGTCCGTCTGGCACCAGTCCGTTTTGGGCATCAGATGGGCATGAAACCACTCCCAAAATACAGATTGGAGCCATATCCTCATTTGCAAGTTTTTTGGTGCCTGACATGCTTGAAGGCAAAATTTGACAGTTATGGCAGAATCGACCAGGACTGTCTCCAAAATCATCACAAAATCTTTCGTCAGGAAGCTTTGGTATTGACCCGACTTCGGAAATATGATTCTTTTCGTCGTCTTTTTCCCCCTAACAGATGCAAATGATTCTTTGCTTAGATCCAATTTTTTGAGATTAGAAAATTAGTTCTCCACACCTTGGACTCACTCTGGACAACTTTTGGTGAAATCTTTCTTGAAGTCACATACTAAGGTCAGAATCATCATGAGGATGCAAAACCAGGTTCTATGCCCCTGTATCGAATTGCATTCTTCAACAGTCTGTGACTAAAAGTTATTAATTCGTGCCCTCACGCAACTTCTACGTCAAAACAGAATACTTTTGTTTTGGATATGCATAAAAAAGCGGTACTACTTATCACCTTATAACATGATATCGATTGGCCTTGGAGTAAGTTGATAAAATTAGAAGAAATTCGGAAGTGCATCAAAAAAATTTCCAATCATTATATACTAAAAATGTGCGGGGTGAGGTTAAGTATTATCATGAGCTGTGTCTCTGACAAATGATGAGAGAATCCATTGCCGAAGATGTTGTATACATCATGTAGATCTTGCAAACATACTCATGACTAATGACTGTTTCCGAGGAACAGCCGGCTTCTTGCCAGCGTGATAAATTTGGAGATATTGGATATTAGAATTCGTCTTCCGTGGCAGAGAGCAATCCTGGATACTTGTAGAACTGCCTTCTTGTGCAATTAAGCAAAATGACATTTTTTCCTCTACCGATGAAAACATTTTGAACAGTTATAAAACGAGATGTCTCATTTTTCGTGGGAGCGGCGATAATTTTTACAAATCATTTAGACTCTCTATTTTTTTAACTTTATGAAATCATTGCTGCTTGTAACATCACATTTATATTCGAATAAAATTTGATCCGTGACTTCTTCAACTCAAGGTGTTGGAGAAGTCAAATTCCATTGAATGAGTACTCCAGACATTTTCGCTCAACAAGAATTATGAAAACTTGGCTCGTTAGATGTCATGTTTTTCGGATGCATTACGCGAATGGTGTGTCAGAGAAAATCCAAACAATCAATTCGAGGAGGGAGTCTCATTATACACTCTCGGATACCAATTCAATGTCGACGCAGTCACACAACGTTGCCGAATGGAGAGAGCAAGACATTGCAAGATGAGTCGACGTGCTTCTTTGTAGACCTTGCAAGATCATACATAGACCGCAATCAGGAGAATCCTCGTGCAACCATCTTTGCTTTTTTCCACCCGACCACGATCTCATCCCTCTAGCGTCAACAAAACTCGAGATCGAGGCGGCAAGACACCCGGAAACTAGACCCTCTCCTTCGTTTCCTCCACGACATCTGTCAGTTTCCTCCGTCTCTCCGCCTCCATTCCTACAATACCCTCATACATCGCGCGCATCGCCGGAGGACCAATCTCTTCTCTCTTGCTCCATCTACGGCTACATCCCTCGCTCTCGAGCAAACAAACACATCCGCGCGACCGAACAAAGCTCCTTATCGCCTGGGTAGCAGTAACAGCCTCCACCACCACGGCAAATTAATATTCGGCTAGAGAGCGAAGTCAGCCTCTATTTGCTCAGTCTCGGGGATCTCGCTCTCCGCAGCCTTCTATTTTCGCGCTCCGTCGCTCGCTCGTCTCGCGACCCACCCACGCACATCGCAAAATTCGCGAGAGCGCGTGTGTCGCATAGCGCTCCTTGCCAGGCTCGCGCATGCTCCCCGCAGCCCCGTCGATAATTTTCCCATCCTCGAATCCTTTGCGATTTTATAACTTCAAAATAGCTCACCCGTTCATCCTCGTCGTCGAACCAGCTGCTTCCCTCCTCCAGCTTAGATCCTTTTGGAGTCGCACCCTCTGGAGTGAGATAGTACGGCAAAGGTCGCTGCGTTAGATCACGAGGTTACACTTATGCCCTCGAGTACGCGTGGTGACAACAGGTTGTCAGGTGAGGCCGCCGCACTTATCGTACGTCACTCGCGGTGTCTAAAAGCACGTTGTACACCGTTGCAAAGCTCGCAAGCTCCGGCGAGCTTTCGGAACGAAATTGGGCTGTGTTGGACACTGGAAGGATGCGCGGACTGATTTTTGGAGGACGCACTGACGCATGCGACTACTCGACACTAGAGTCCCAAGTAGTTCGAGTCGAGATTGGGTCGGACGGTGAATCGCATCCGGAGCTTGACACTCTTGGCCGAGGAGGTCAGAGCTTTTGCAACGCGGAGAGAAATTAGAGAGAGCGAGGTGGAGGTGCACGTCGGCTGCTACTGCCGAGTTGACAAGCCGAGAGGAAGACCGGCCGCCGGCAGCATTTACAGACACACCAGATGCTGCCGTCGAGCGAGCCGCGGGTCGAGGGGCGAATTGGCACTGGTAGAGACATCTGGCGAGGCGCGGCTGGAGTCCGAATACCGGCCGCGTTCGAGCTTGAGCTTGAGCTTGCGGCGGGCAGAGCTCCGATGGGCGCTGAGTCTCGAACTGGCGGGAGAAATGAATTTGCGAGTCTTATCGGATGTGCTTTGGTGAACGTCTTAGCTTGCTGGATCGTGAGGGAGGATTCTCAGAGATGCTGATATTGTTCATACGGTTAGTGATGCTCGAAAGCTCGGAGAGGATCGGGAGCATGAATTTCTTTAGGATGCATTTTGAAACTGGGAAATGAATTCTGTCTGAGTATTGGGAGGAGAAAAGGGAGGCGTTTCCAGATATTAGCGAGGATTGATTTCAAGCTTTTTGGAGTTTCTGCAAAAAAAGCCTTATTTTATACTTCATTATCATTACGTTTCATTAGCATTATTAACTCCCTTACTTCAGATGTCGTCTATAGACGACACAGCAAATTTTCAATTTCTGTACATATTTGATTCAAATAGACGGATTTCAATGAGAAGATGTAGTTAGGTTAACATCATGTAAAAGCTCAACTTTACCGACATTCACCATGAATTGATTTAAAATAGAACAAAAGAATATTTCCAAGAAATAGTTCCAATCCAAACTGAGTGTTGACAGAGTGCACCACTGTTTAGAATTCTGGGAGCGATCCGTGGAAAGCTCTTGAGATAATCTCGATTCTGGTTTAAGGTCATGTGAAAGCTCTACCTTACCGACATTCATCATAAATTGATTTGAAGTGAAATAAAACAATATTTCAAAAAAGTGAATTCAAGCTGCCCTGCGTATCGGTAGAACAAACCACTGTGTAAGATTTTGGAGCGATCCGTCAAAAGCTTTTGGAGTAATTTGAATTATAGCGCAAATATATTGTAATTACACTACATCTCAAATTATTCCAAGCGCTCTAAAGGAATCTCTTCAGAATTTTACACAGTGATTCATTCTACTGATACGCAGGGCAGCTTGAACTTACTTTTTCGAGATATTGTTCTGTTTTATTTTGAATCAATTCATAATGAATGTTGATGAGGTAGGGCTTCTTCTTCTCCTTAATTATAACATACTCGCACTAAAGTTGGGATTACTCGAAGAGCTTTCTGAGGATCACTTCAAAATGTTGCACATCGGTGCATTCTGTCAATATGCAGTTTGGATTGGAGCTACTTCTTTAAAATATTCTTTTATTTTATTTTAAATCAATTCATGATAAATGTCGATAACGTAAAGCTGTTACATGACCTTGAGTTTCCAATTTATTCGAATGAGGATTTGATAATTCAAGACCAATTCAAACAACATCAAAAAAAAAAAAAAAAAACATCTTGCATGCTGATGATTTAGCCACTAAGATGCGCATCAGTTCAAAGTTATTCGATTCGAATCAGATTCAATGATCGTAATATCAAACTACCTAGAATTGTATTTGTCGATCTTTAGTTCGTAATGATCAAGCGTCCCTGAGGAATTTGTCACGTTTTAGACTCTAACGAATGTTACCTATCGGCTCGTTCTTTGGATGAAGACTATTTAGTCAGTCTTATTTATCAAGGAATGAACGTCAGTAAATGAAAACTCTAACAACTCTGCGTGTAAGCGCGAGGCAAAAAGACCAAACAGAAAGCCTGGCCGTACAACCTCAACACGAAGATTCAAATATGTTGTAGATGAAAATTACTGCAAATAAATACGAATCAATTCGATCATAGGAGAGTATAATAATGAGTAAATTCTGAGAAAGTTATGAAAAGGTATTTGAGCGAAAACGAGAAAGTGTTGGCACTTGAGAAAAGCCAAAAAATACACCATTTGTGGCATGAACAAAAAACCTAAGAAGTTCCGAAATTGTTATTCGATGAGGAAATGACAAAAAACGTTAAAAATATTTTATACTCGAATTTAGCATTTGCAGCTGTTCCGAGGCCAAACGATGGAAAGTTTCAGGAAACTAATAGTGATAGAGGCTTCAATTTATGTAGTTCCATGAATTTGTGTATTATAATATTTAGTTTAAGTGTATGGCAAGGCAATCGTTCACAAAGCAATCGTCTTCTATCTCGATATATGCAGTTTTGTTGCATTGAGCATCGCCGAGCTTCTCATCGCCCCAGAGTTGCTCGACGACGCTACCGGTGCTACTTGCAGATCCTACTCTCGCAAAATATACTCTGCAATTTTTGACGAGTCTTTCGACGCTACTGCTGTAGGGAACATAATGAAGAAGATCATAACTGTGCCTGTAAGCGAGCTGTATCTCACGAATAGCCAGAGGTGAGGAGTGGAATGTATATAGCTATCCTACCTCTAAAAATTTCAGTAGCGTTCTCACAGAAGTTCTTATTCCATAAACTAGCAAAAAAACTTCGAAAGTGATCGTTGAGTTATTCAAGACGATTATGAGTCAGTTATTGAGCTGAGAGATGCTAGTGCAGTAAAATAACTGAATGATAACTTCACGAGCTGTAGTTAACATATAATCATTTTTCTAGTTTCCTCCAAGTGATCTTGTCTTTAATGATGGATAGAGTGCACCAACCTGGGCAAATGACTCCAACGACAGGATTGAAATCTTACCAGCCGTCATCTTTGAAAGGCGTTGTGATCTTAGCATGATGAGTAATAGTGACTTCCTATCTTCCGGAGAGGCGAGGGACCAATCAGAGGCGTATCTGTCATGTAATGATTGAGATAAAGACTCGACTAAAGACATTTTGAAGTTCTTTATACTTGGAATAATAAATGTTTTAAATTCATACGTAGATTCCAACAGCTCCTCACTGGAATTGATGATTTTTTGACCCAACGCATTTCCGACCAGCAAAAATATATATATAGCAACTGACAATCCAAACA
>JAPYYZ010002073.1:0-13814 GCA_030522705.1 Eretmocerus eremicus | reverse complement strand
TGTCCAGCTACAGTGTACAAAAGTGTGTGTACGCATGCGCAGCGGCACATACGAACGCACCCGCCTGGGTTCCGGACACTTCTCAATTTGAACGAGCATCTGGACCGGACGCATTTTTGATACGCTCGGAAAAATACTAAATGGCGACGGAAAAAAAAGTGTATTGTAACTTTGATATTTATAACCCATACTGCATTTGGGCATGCGTAACTTTTTTCATGCAAGTTCTCTATTGTGGTAGATCTTGATTTCTGTATTTTGGACAGTATGATAGGTCTAAGGGAATGCGTATCTAATAAAAAACTACATGCAACGTTCGACATAAGGATTTGTTGAAATAATTGGGCCAAGTACCTTGACAACATTATCGGCTCAGAGAAGATAGAAAGTTACACCTACTCCTAATGGATGTGAACAATCGCTCCAGAGCTCTCCCATTGGGGAACTCAAGGAATGGGCAGATGAATGAAATATCCTCATCTTGACGTCAAATTTTTCTTCATCATTGGCGTGCACCAAGCCTCTCATCCCCTAGCAGTCTCTTGACGCATAGAAACTTGTATTCAGAGGGCAAGTCACATGTGAATTAAAAAGATTATTCCTCACAAAGATTCTGTGAGCACGTGAACTGGAATCAACTCAAGGTTGAAGACCATAATATTTCACTAAGGCTGTTTTCTCTCTATGAGTTCTTGCCCTCGCTATCGCCAAGCGTCTATTGTTTGACCCAGAAATAGTCAATCCTTCGCCTTTAGAATGGGAAAAAATATGTTCTGAATCATTTCTTATTCACTTGCTTGCACTCAAACTCGTATGATGAAAAACTGGAGCATGTTGGACTTGGGTATGTTAGGAACTCTTACTACGTCGGAGGCTCCAAGTGTCAATCTCATATTCGCACTCATTTCCTTCAATTTTGATCTTGACTTTCCTGCTAGAGAGGGATCATTTGCATCACCATCGAACCAGGCTCATTTATGAGAGGCCTCAAAGCACTAAATATTCACGTGAGAGCACATTGTCTCAGAATCATCAACCTTTCTGAACTAATTCATTACCGATCGATGGCTCGATGGGTAAGATGTGTCCTTGCGCAGATTTTCAAATATGCGATATAAATTCAATATATGGCCTCGTCGAGCCATCCATATCGAATTCCGGCTTGTATGCTAGCTCCATCACAGTATATTGAGACTGTGAACCTTCGAGCTCCGTGTTATAGTACGGAGATACATCGAAGAATTTTTTTTGATGTTACATGAGAGAAAACAATTTTAAACGCGGAGGCGTTTCGTCCTCCGACAGAGACATGGACTCATCAGGGGAAGACGGTCGGTCTCTGTCGGCTTCTCCGCGACGCCAAGTGTCTTGGCATTCCAACGGCCTCATAAACAAAATAGAGTATTTCGCTGCCGCTCGCGAGAAGAATGATTTTTAATGGGTTTATCATGCTAATTCTAATTTTTCTCATTTGGACAGTTTAGTGGCCGACTGTCGGTGAAATCTGGACTAATTGATTACCGATGGATGACTCGACGGGTGAGATGTTTGCTCGCGCAGATTCCAAATATTTCATATGACTTTGATGTATGACTTCAGCAAGCTAACGATGTGAAAAGGGATGTCGCACATCGGCCAGCAGAAATTGGTTTCACATACCGACCTTTAATATTTTACATTATTCTCCCTTAATATTCACCTAACCATAGGTGGTAAATCCGTAGAACTGTGGGATCACAGCGAAATGCCCGAAACAACCCCCCCTCCCTCTAAGCAAAAAATCGGTTGAAAAGACGAGGCACGTTGAGGTTAGGCGGTCATTTCACTCGCGTGACAAGAGTTCTGGATATCGGAGCACACTAACTGCGGTCATCCCACAAATCTCCGGATGTATTCCATCTTTGGTAGTAATTTGAAGTCGATTGAATGAACATTGAGAGAGAATAAGGTCAAGTACGATTTCGGTAGCAGAAGCGGGTCTTCTGGAACACGGAATCAGCAATCGAGCAGTCATACAACGGGCAATGGTTGGCAATACTCTAGAGCCCATACTATCAGTTGCTAGCAGCCAACGAAGCTCGACATACTCTTGGAGATGACGTGCGGTGCAACGCGCGACTCACAATCGTGCGAAGGGCTCATGACTTTCTGGTGTAAAGTTTCCGCGAGATCAATGTGCAGCAGGATGAAAGTGCGCCGACTGCAGAAGTTTTCGAGCGGTATATGTGGACGCTCACGACTCTCACGAGTCAGCTGTTGCAAAGTCAATAGCCGCTCACACTGCACTCAAGCTCCGCCGGACTGGCCCTTTTCCTTCACAAGTACATAATAACAGTAGTTTCGATATACTCGAAGAATATGTGGTGGAGGTGTGCGAGTTCATTTGGAGACTAGTGAAAATAATATAAAATGTTTGGGTTGTGTTTAGTCAATGTCAGTGAAGTTACAATGTGGCATGCTTTCACATTCCAGCAGTATAGGTGTTCCAATGTTAGTTCACAGATTCCTAACCAAATCTCTAAACTCAAGGTGAATGATGCAGTTTTTGGATTCAAACGATTGTAAAAAATGAGATATATTGTGGTCAGATGGAATGGAGCGAAGAAAATGTTGATTGAGTATTTTGAACGTGTTTCAGGCTAACATCACTCAATTCAAGCATAAGAAATCCAACATTGAACTTAGTTTAGAGCCTTGCAGTTGATGTGTGGGTATTCGATTACCTTCTCTGGTCTATCTGTAACCTCTAGAATGACTGTTTAGCTTCCTCCCTCTTTTGCCATCCTAAATTTTGTTCAAAAATAAATATGGCCATGAGGCGAATAACCATACTGTGAAATTTTGATTCCTCGAGATTTTTGCAAGCTTCTGGAATGGAATTAAGTATCATCCATTTGTTTGTGGAGACATCAGATGGTGAATGGTAACAGAAGCTACTATTTCTCTTTACGCTTATACGTAGCAAGGAAAATCAAATGGTTATATCGACATTTGACATATCAGTTTAGCAATGCATAGGTCACATATGATTCCTATCCTCATGACTCCAAATTCTTGTTTTGTCAACAATGTGATGTCAAATCCAAATTTCAAAACAGAATGTAATTCCCAATCTTCATAAATGATACATTATATCAGAGAAAGTGTTGAATTTGTGCGTTGCAAAAATTTGAGTTCGCAGGTTCTAATTGATGAGAATGTTTGAAGTGAACTATGGTTATTCCTGGGACTCATGTGAATTTGGAAGATTACACAAGATTCGTATCTTTAATTATTTCTGTAGGAGATATTTGCTGATCTGATCGGCTGAGTCGACCCCAGACCAGTTATTAGAACCATGATAGCCCTGAGGTTATTCTCTTATTTTGGAAGATTCGTGGTTGCAAAAGTGATATCTACTTGGATAATATAAGTTAGGTGAAAATTGGGTCTTCCAGCAGGTTTTTGGGGTTGGCCTTTTAGTCGTGAGAAATATTTCATCCCCAAATACGTTTTTACAGGTTTCTATTAATGGGATTCTATCATTCCAACTATGATTTGTGCTTAAAAAATCAAATGAATCACAATAATGTAAGGCGGGTTTGTAAGTAAACCACGCCACAATGAAATAATAACGAATATATTGTAAACTGCGACTCTCGACTACACAAAGGCTCATGTGATTTGAATATGTCTCGACTCTTGCGTTGCCTCGCGCGGACCAGCGCGGACTGCTCGTGCATGGGCCGGACCTAACACGCATCTCGGCTCTTGAGGGGCTCAGCATAGGTTAGGTGTTTCTATGCGGCGTTGCTATGCTAGCCCAGGGACGGATGCTGTAGTAGGTTCACGGCGCGGTACTTGTCATTCTCGTACATAAAATATCCTTTTCCCACAATAAGTACTTTTTATCACTTTGAAAGTGCTTTTTCCAGTAGAACTTGAAAGAGATGCTTCAAGCGAGACTATTTAGCTCCATCGGATTCAGATAGATGGCTTCTGGAACATCTGTTTGTTCATCACCAGCTCCAAAGATCCATTCAAGAGTGGAATAGTCTTCAAATTTTAGCAAGATAAGCCATTGAAGAAAACTAAAAAGATTCTTTGCATTTGTCATTTTTTTGAACATATCCAAGGAAACATAAGAGTGATTCATGTTGGTGAACACGAATGTGGGAGTTTTGTGAGTTTAGAGGCTTTAATGTAGAATGATGCTTTTCTGAAAGCTCGGTTATTCGTGTTTTTGAACTCGAATAACCCTAAATATAATGGAAGAATTATGATCCTTTTTTATTGAAGACGAGATATGTGCTCTTTTCTTTCAGGGAGAAATAGTTCTGAGAAAATGAGATGCTTTTTCATGAAGAAGTGGACGTTTTTATTGAAGGACGTTTGAAAAAATGATAATCTATTTGCTGGAATGAATGCGGCAATCCACTGAATTGGGAAAGATTTTGCTCTTTCTCGAGGATTTTTAGACTCGACTCATTCACGTTTTCGAGCGTGAATCCATCTATTCATGGCGCAGCAACACATGTGCCGTGCTCCAGTTTTCGGATACGGATCTTGTTCCATCTCTTTTAAAAATTCAGCGATACCACCACTGAAAATGCCCACGCTCGCTCACGCCGGTACCGCCATCTATATATACACTGTTTTAGTCGGTAATTCGGGGCGGAATCTACCTGACCGGGTGCGAGGCTCAGACATCCTTTGAATACTAGCTTACATGCTGGATCTATCACAGAATATTGAGGCTGTGATCTGTCGAGCTCCGTGTTAGTACCATATATCAAATTCATATAAAAAATCATTAACTACGTTTCTCAACCGTCCTAACCATCTGAGTTACTCCAGTGAGGTATCTAAGGACATCAAGAACAGATGAGTCAGCAGTAATTTCCATCTAGACTGGTTTTTCATTTTTATTTTTTATGAGGTGGTTCAAAAGGGAGCGAATTGGCATACTAGACGATTGGCCGCTTCAGGAGTAAGTGACTAGCTCTCGTGACGAGCCCCGTGTGTCGGGGTCAGCCCAGGGATCAGTTCGGGGCGCGGAAGGAGTCAGAAGTCGACTCAAATTATCTCCCGGCCATTTCCAAGGACCGTTACCGACTAAACCCACCCCCCTCCCCCCCCCGTCGGCCTCGTACCCGTTAACAGGGGGAGGCAGAGGTAGAATCCACTGACTCACCTACCCATCCTAGGACTGCTTTTGGATTACTTCAGGTATAGGTGGAATTGCTCGCGTGGTCCAGCATCTATTGCGTTGCAACTCTTGCCTGGCATTGCAGGTATCGTTCCCTCTCTTCTTCGCGGATGATCGCTATCTTGACGTACTGTGCTATGTCATCTCACACCCCCTGATTGCAGAGCATTGTTAGTACTGGGTTCTCGGGGGTGAGCCGGAACCTTAGCCTCGTCTGAATCTCCGCGCGCTCCGTGCCTGTGTCAGTACGTTCGAACAATGCTTGCTCAGCGGAATCGTTGTCAAAACCGCAGCTCTGGCACTCCGACAGTGCTCTCCTCTTGTACTCGGCGAGATAGGCTCCGAAGCAGCCATAGCCGCTCATGGCTTGTGTGAGCCAATAGTCGAGCTCTCCGTTGCCGCGATCGACCCATCGTTCAAGGTGTGGGTTGAGTCGGTGTGTCCATCTTTCTTTTGTTGAGCTATCCCATTCCGTTTGCCACTTGGCAACGGTCGCGGCTCTTTCAACCTCGGGGATGACAGCTCAACGAGCTGGGTTTATCTCTATCCGTCCGGTTTGGAGGGCCTCTTGTCTCTCCCAATTCCGAGACGGTGCGGTAGGCGCTGACCAGACTGAAGCTCGGCGCTGAATCGGCCCCACAACCTCGTTCACATGAGTCGTACTCGCTATTCTGCCCCAGACGGGGGTACCGTAAAGCATGATGGAATAGCTCACGGTGTTAAGGAGTGCTCCCTTGCTGGGTTTTGGCCCGCTGAAGTTTGGCATCAGCCGCTGGAGGGCCGACCCTATCCTCTCTGCCTCAACTGCGGCTCCCATAGTGTGCGCCTCGTAGGTCCAGTTGTCATCGAACTACACCCCGCGATACTTGGTTTTTCTCTTGATCGGAATATCGTGCCCGTTAATGGTGAAAACCGGCATCCCGTATCTCCTCTTCGTGACAAGTAATCCCTCACTTTTCTGCTCGGCAAGTTGAAGGTGGTGGTCTAGAAATCACTCGCAAACCCGGTCCAGCGCCTCGTTGGCAACAAGCTGTACTTTCCACGCAGTCGGAGTGACAACTATGAGTCCCGCACCGTTTGCAAAGCCCACGAGTTCGGCTCCGCGTGGAAGCTTCATGTCCAGGAAATCGTCGTATTGGGTAAATCCACTCGAAGGGCTGCGATACAGATTCCTGCGCTATTCCTGCTGTTTACTCCATCGTTGTGCGGCCATCCTCAGTGTCGAAGACCAAAACTCGGCCACAAAGCCCATCGCTCACACAGGCGAGATGATAGGGTGGTACCTTACCCACTACTGAGATATAAATACATTCCAATATATATATATATACATTCCCAATTCGCGGAGTTGGAGGCGTTCTTCACGTCAAGTGCGATGATCGCGCGAAATCTCCTCGGTTTAGGTTCGAGCCCTAGTGCCGTCGTGACCCTGCCTTATACGGTCTTGATTGCGTTTAGTGTACTTCGACCCTTTCGAAACCCGAACTGCATAGCAGTAGCCCCCCGCTGAGCTTGTAGGACTCCTCGAGCTTATTCAGGACCATTCGCTCATAGAGCTTCCCCAGCGTTTCAAGCATGCTGAAAGGCCTGCTCGAGGAGGCATCTCTTGGGTCTCCACCCTTGCCTTTGGGGATGAGGACCAGTTTCTCGCATTTCATGGCTTTAGAAACACTCCTGCGTACAGACACTTTTTGAACTGTTCGAGGAGCCAATTTGGCAACGCACTGGCCACCACCTCCAGTGCCTCGTTTGGGGCCATCTAGACTGGTTATGAGTCTTGAAATCAGTTAAACTAGCTCTATCATTTGTAAAAGCGAATCAAGCATGTAACTTTAGATTGTTGTACAAATACTTCCATCCTAAATGGAATGGTCATGTCCGTAATAGTGATCTCGACTCTCACAAGTGGTATCAGATTTTAACATTTTTGTCAATGCATGGAGTATGGTCAACCAGACTGTTAGTCAAACAATTTCCACCATGAATGTTATGCTCATTATTATCCCACTTCCACGGTTCCACTTGTTACTCTTCAGTTGATTTCAAATATTCAAGGGACATCAATATACACGTGAGAATACAGGTTGCCTCCGGTATTCAAAGTCTGAGTATTCGCGAAATTCGGTATTCGCGGTTCCCACAAATGCGGCGTTTCCCTGTACTCTCGGAGCTCAGCCCCCGTATTCGCGGTTCGAGTGAAGATTTTTTTCAGATTGAAAAGTATGAGTTTTCATTGGAATTCCTATACGAATATATTGTTCCAAAACGAATCCAGCAGGACATGCCCTTCGAACACTTCATATCGAACCTATGCTGCAAAATCGTGGGCAAACATGAAAGATTCATCATTGAATGCAAGCTGAAGCTTGTTTACGGATAGCTTGTTATTGCGAGAAGAGGTCAAGAAAAATTTACTTAGTATTTACCCACCTGTCAGAGAAGCCATTCGAGATGTCGTCAGATGAGTATAGGATATTTGGGGTGGAGGATTTGTGGATGTACGCGAGGATGAAGTGATGGAACTGATACAGCCGAGAAAATCCCTGGACGCTGAATAGATTGAGCACTCAATCAAAAAAAGTACCCCAACGAGCAAGATCCTTGGCAAGGACCCAATCCAGGCGAAGTTGCGGAATCTAATTTTATGGCACGAATGACCTTAAAACTTCGAAGTGGGGTGCAAAATATTATTAACGAGTTTCTACAAAGTGACCCTTTTGTTAATTGAAGTCTTCATTTCAAACACAGAACTAGAGCCACAATAATTTCTCCTTCTGTTATTCCAAGTGTCATCGCTATAAATGGAATATACCAGTATTTTGATATGAATTGACTGCTTCATCAATGATGTTCCATGTTTCTGGGCCACTTTTTGGGTCATCGATATATGTAACCCCCTAATTGCCATAAAGACATGGTCCCGTTTTTCGCAGTTTCGGTATTCGTGGGACTTTTCATACACGCATTGATCGCGATTACCGGGAGTTGCCTGTTTTTATTGGGGTCCATGCTATAGAATGCGAAATCCAGAGAACTTGCTTGTGCAGTTTAGATAACACAACCACACAAAAAAAATGAATGTTCTGACCTGACATCCAGACTTTACTACCTTTATTCTTTTGGGGTCGCTGAATCCAAATCCGGGGTCAGTTTCGTCTCAGCACGTCGATATTTTGACATAACCTCAAAATACCATGATCTTACAAGAGTGCTCGGAGCTGGTGGTAATCAGACCATACTAATTTTATGTTTTCACGCTATCTGTATGATTTGGGTTCGCTGAATCCCAATCAAAGGGCCAGTTTGGTCCCAGCACGTCAAAATTCTGACATAACCTCAAAAAGCCATGATCTTACGCAAGTGCTCGGAGTTAGAGAAATCAGACCAAAATGGCTTCATGTTTTTTTCCCGTAATCTGTATGTTTCTGAGGCCGCTAAATCCAAATGCGGGGTCCGTTGGGTCTCAACTTATCGGGATTCTTACGTAACCTCAAAATACCATGACTTTAGGGAAAAGTTCAGAGCTGATTTCAAATCTCGGATCTGGGAGTCTGATCTCTTTACCATCTATATATTTTCGGGCTCGTTGATTCCGAATTCGGGGTCGTTTTGTCCCAGCACATCAAAGTTCCGACGTAACCTCAAAAAATTACAATTTGATGGAATGATTTGGAGCTGATGATCAGAGCATCTAACTTTTCTTTTTTGAGTCGCTGATTTCGGAATGTTGATTCGACTCCAGCGTGACACTGATTGGACATAACCTCGGAAAACTATGATTTTTTGATGAAAACTTGGAAATCAAGATCCTGACGTAACCTGAGAAAGGAAAGATTCAATAAAATGCTCGGAGCTGGTGACCGAGGTACACTATCTTCATGCTTTTCGGGTCACTGAGGTCAAATTTGTTGGCGGTTTGGCAAGCGAACGAACTCTGAAGACAGGGATGCTATCGAAGTGGGCGAAACATCCTCAAATCTCAGGCAGGTCATAAGTCCACACACTAACAAACCCTCGAGAACGGAGTTTGGCCAGGTTGGGGTCATCTCCGAATCCCAGACAGGCTATAAACTCGCAAGGTAACGAACCCACGAAACCAGAATCTCGGTGAGGTGGGACTCATCCCCAAATCCCAGACAGGCTATAAAATCGCAAGCTAACAAACCTCGTAATCGGATATTCTGCAAGATGGGGTTCGGATATAATCCCCACTTCGCTATAATTCTGGCGATGAGAGTTTCGTTAGCTTGCGGGTTCATAGTAGTGCGGGGGCCGGTCAAGTTTCCGTAGCATTTTGGGTGTTCCCGAATAGACATCGTTAGATTTTTTGAATTTTGACACGCTGGACACGACTTCCGATGGTGGAAAGTCGAAAAAATGGGCAGGAAATCGTTATTAACAAATTTCCATAAACAATAGAAAAATTCTTTTTTTCCTCTGAAAAAGTTTTTTCGTATATTTTTGAAGATTTTGAACAAGACAGGTTGAGATGAATTTTTTATGGAAGTGCATAGTTTTCCCGGGAAAAATTCCGAAAGTTTGAGAGAAGTCGATTTTTGCCATTTTCAAACAATTGTTGCTCGACCGTACGATGGAATTTTTCGATCCACCATGACTCAGATTGCTTCTCTACCTTTCCCCTATCGATAAAACAAGCGCAAACACCAGCCAGTTCGTCTTCCTGACCGCAATCTTAGCGAGAATGGACCCAATTCTCCGATATTTCCCTCTCATCTGTACATCAGTGATGCGCGAATCCGTGACCTTAATCAGCTCGTTCGACTGAATTTGCTCGAGTCAAATATCTGTCACTCAATCGCAGTAGTTTAAGATTCATGACTATGGGAAATTCCCGAAAATTTGCCGGAAAATTTCGGGAAACTCAGTGCGGCTCAATTTTACAGAATTCTGAAAAATCACTTCCTCTTAAGTCTTGACAATTGTGCAAGTAGTGAATCGTGCATCCCAGGAAATTTGCGATATTTCAGTCATACTCTCAATCAATTAATTTGGTTCATGAGTCCATGAAAAATTGATCCCAGAATTGCTATCAGGACTCGTTCGACCAATCATCACTCACAACAAAATATCTCGTGAAATCCATCTCAGTGTATGATCTTGCGAGCTGAATATTTGATCGGTCAGATAGGCAGGTAGGAGAAATTAGACAGTATCATAATCAACAGTTCAAAGACGTATTCAGCCATAATTGTGATCATCAGTTACGAGGATGAGAATTCATTCCTGCAAGTTTGGGTTCGTTGACAAGCATAAAATGAACAACACAGTCTCACCCACCAGAATTCAACCGGTTGAATCCGACGAAGTTCAACTGGGTGAATTTTCATCGAGTGAAATTCAACCAGTAGACTGGAATCGGTAGCTATCTTCACTCTTTGCTTTTGACGGAGTGAACATGACAAAATTCAATGGGGTGAACTTCCATCGAGAGGAATTCAATGCTTTATATAAGCCTTTTAGTGCCACTATTATGTGACAGCACATTGGCCAAGTCGTTAAAATGCAGGGTCCATAACCAGGAGCTCCGGTTTAATCCCCAGCCCTGACACTCTCGGAGAGCAAAGTTCGATCTGTACGGAAAAATCGTGATCGAGAGCTTTTTCATGCTTATTTTGCTTAATTCATGGATCAAAAAAAAATAGCAATAGCGCGGGAAATTTTTTAGGGCTCATTTTTGATAATAAAGTAGATTTAAATTCACCCGGTTGAACCCGATTCAATCCCACCAGTCAACTTCGTCCGGTGAAAATTGACTTGGTTGAATTCCTCTGTATTCACTCAATAGAAAATATCTAAATTAACAATAGTTTGGTGTGAAGGAAAATAGTTACCGATTCCAGTCTAATGGTTGAATTTCACTCGATGAAAACTCACCCAGTTGGATTCCGTCGATTTCAGGAGGTTCAGTGGGTCAGACCCGTTCACCCGCTAAAAATGTCCACCCATCATATTTGCAGGTTGGATTCAGGGGGTCGAGGACGACTATGGGGATTCATATCTGAATCTCCATAGTCATTCATCTCAATAAATCGAGAGTATGAACATTCAGAATCCTACCTTTTGAGTCACCTAGGTAAATTCTTCCATAAGGAAAGGACAGTACTCTTCGACCAAAGTTGGAACTAGATCCGAGCCTAACGTCATGACAAAATACATGATCTGCTAGAGTCGCGTCGTGCGACAAATGTTCTCATCTCTTGCGTGTGTGCAATTCCCTTGAATATTCAAAATCAACTGAGGAGTAACAAATGGAACCATGGAAGTATGTAGCTGTTATTATTGGAATTGATTGGTTCTTATCATTCAAGGTGTCACTTTCTATTGACCTACAGCCTTCAGTATACTCATGAAAAAAACGACGCTAATCATGAATCTACTCATCTATTCATGATGGAATTTGTTTGCCCAACAGTCTGAGGTACCATACTCCATGCATTGACAAATCTTGAGAACTGGTGCTATTTGTGAGAGCGAATAGATCATTAATACGAACATAACCATTCTATTTGAGATAGGATATATTTGTGCAACAATCTCAAGTTACATGCTTGCTGCGCTTTCACAAATGCACTGTCAACAGTTTTCTTTAACGAGTGGTTGAAATTAATTTTCAAACACCCTGTTGAATTTTCACCCATCGGTTGATTTTTTTTGTCAACCACTAGTTGAATTTTCAACCACTGGTTGAAAGTTTTTGTAAACCAATGGTTGAATTGTCAACCTCTGGTTGAAATTCTTTTGGTCAACCACTGTTTGAATTTCCAACCACTGGTTGGAGCTTTTTTGTCAACCACTAGTTGAAATTTTTTGTCAACTACTGGTTGATTTTTCAACTACTGCTTCGCAATTCTCTCCATCCCACGGTATTTTTTGTTTTTAATTTCGGCAACTTTGGAAAACTTGTCACTACTCCATCCGCCTTGGTTGTACTTCTAGCACTACGCGAGTTTTACTTTTCTCGTCCTCGATAAGTATTCAAACACCGGAGTGAAATGTCATAGACGTACTTGAAATTTCAACCAGTGGTTGACAAAAAAATTCCAACTAGTGGTTGAAAATTCAACCAGTGGATGACACTTCTGGGTGAATTTTCAACCACTTTTTTACAGTGTGATAGAGCTAGTATGAGTAATTTGAAGACTCACAGACAGTGTAGATGGAAGTGACTGCTGAATCATCTGTTCCTCACATCCTCGGATACGTCACTGGAGTATCTCAAATGGATTATGGGATGAGAAACGAGATTGATGACTGTTCTAAGACAGTGTGCTCTCAGATGGATATCTAGTGAGTTGAGGCCTATAATAAATCATCCTGGTTTGATGATGATGCAAATGATCTCCTTTTGGCAGAAAAGTCAAGATAAAGAATGGGCAGAGTGCGAACATAAGATTGGCACTTGGAGCCTCCGACGCCGCAAGAGTTCTTGATATGCCTAAATTCAACTTCCCATCACGCGAGTTCGAGTGCAAGCAAGTAAATAAGAGATGAAATAGAAGATATATTCCCTCTCATCTTCAAGGTCAAGGATTGGATATTCCTGGGTCAAACAATAACCACTTGGTATTTGTGAGAGGGAGAGTTTATGGGAAAAAAACCTGAGCGGAACATTGTGATCTCCAACCTTGAGTTGATTTCAGTCCATGTGTACGTTGAATCCTTGTTAGGAATGATATTTTCAACCCATTCATGACTTGCCCTCTAAATAAAAGTGGCTATGCGTCAGGAGACTGTTGTCAAGGTACTTAACACAGAATGCTCCAACACATGCTTATGCCCAACACTAAGTGTGATGATGTGCTTAATACGCATTACTTCAGACCGATCACTCTATCCTAATTAAATAGTCTTAGGGACTTGAGATACAAAAATCGAGATCAACCATCATCCTCTGAATGATGGTAGATCTCGATTCTCGTCACCAGAAAACATTCCATAACTATGCAAATCTTTTTGTTGAGGTGTTGATGATTTAAACTGTAAGCGCAAAGAGTTCTCGATCAGTTGCACAACTTTTGGAGAGAAATATCCATCTCTTTCTTCATAAGCTTCCTAATATTGAGTTCGGCATAGTGAATCATTACGATACCAAACTTATTTTGTTTGAGCTTACGCTCTCGGGACTATTAACTTGAGCCAATTCAACATCATGATATGAAATCTGAGGATGGAATTTCACCCTAAGGAAGAATCATTTGCTTAATCGAAGTATTTTACTCCAAGGAAGACTGAACTTTGTGATAGGATCTCGAGTATGTATCTACAATTTCGCATGAAAGAATACTCATCTTGGATATACTATCTAATCACTCTCATTTTCATTCTATCTGGCACATTCCAGTCGTTCTCTCTAATCAAGAAACGCTCCATCACTTTTGCCATGTTGTTACTTACAGAAATGCAATTGAGGACAGAATTGAGTAATTTTCACACATCACGTCTAATGATTTCCTTACGGAAATGCTGTCCGTTTACGACACGACACGAAGAGACAAGACGTTACAGCTGTTACGTCCAATGTTATTTATAAAGAGAGCTTGAAAGGAATTCACTTCTGGATATTCGATAAAAATTAAAATTTTTATGACGCGATTCCTTTCGAAGC
>JAPYYZ010002072.1:0-13818 GCA_030522705.1 Eretmocerus eremicus | reverse complement strand
TAATCATTCGGTATCTGTCCGTGAAATAATTTCATAAAGTATTGGCAATTTCGCTAATTTCGCTCTGGAGTGTAAATTAGTTTGTTAATTTTGTTGTCGCTGACACCTCCAGAGAAACTCTGCGTTACTGCAATTAAAACTTTGTGTATTTTTGAATTCTCTGTTGACGCCGACGCAGCGCGCTTTGGAAATGGCGAGAGCGAAAGAGCGACGAGAAAGAGAGTAACGAAGCCCCGCGACATAACTGAATCACGAGTCGCGGGCAAATATTCAGATGAACTAACAGTTGTAAATTAAAAACGAGAATATTCATCAACGAGCATTGCACATCTCGGTACGATCAGTCATTTCGTAAGATTATATTGATTGGAATGCGTTATACTGGATCAAACGCCCCCTGGTAGATGAGGTAATTCACAAATGATTCCCGATGCTGATACATTTAGTCTGATTGCACATTATGTTGCAAAATCATGATTTTTCTCGTTGCTGTGATGAGAGATTACGATTGTAAGCATGCCAGTGATCAGGAAAATGTACCATACATAGTACGTACTCAATCGACCCTCAGTGAGTTTGACCCTTGTTTTCGAGGATCAGATTTTTTGTGCCGTAAACACTTTGGTCTATCCGTATTTTGTTTTAGGCATATAAATTTGGATGCTTCCATCGTAGAACATTCTGGGGTGTCTTATTTATAAGCTCTTGACTTTACCTTGAGAAAGAGCTTCCGCAAAATGTTCTACGATGAACTTAGCCCAAATCATGTTATTCAAACGAGAGTGAAAAAAAGTCACCTCGGTCCACGGTAGATTGATTTTCATAATTAGCAAATCAAATCGAGCGGTCCAGAGTCCCAATTTAGTAGTAATTGAATGCTTCGGTACCATTCTAAAGGTTTCCATCAATCTATTCTCAAAAAACTCGGTTTTCGAATGATTTGTTGCAAGTGAGCACGAAAAAAGCTCCAGAGATCGAGAACAGAGTACGATCTTGTTCTAAAAAAAGTCACCCGAGAGGAGTGACGGCAATATCGTTTCAACACTGGCAGAGATCGGTAACATATCGGTGTCTGCAACATTTGAATTTGGCGCGCAAAGCTTCGCTCGAACCAGCAGCTAGGGCTTCCAATCGCACCAAAACGCGTCACAGACGAAACTCAGCAAAACGCGACACCCTAAACTCACGCCGACCGTTTAATTCAAGTACCCGTCGTCGATAGTTCGTCAGATCAATCTAATTCAACAACAGCACTTCACACGGGGAGATGGGCGCGCGAGAGGCGGCAGCAGTTTGGGCGCGCACGCAAGTGTGTACACGGGCTCGCAGGCGCGCCTCAAAAATAAGGTGTCCGCTGGTCTGGTGGAGGCGCTCGAATCGTTCCATCTCCTTCCCATCACGCACACATGGCCACATAGGGCAGGGGGCCAGGGGTAGGGGTACGACGAAACGAATACGCCGCTCGTCGCGGATGGGCCATGCCTCGGCAGCTGCGCCTTATTCAGTGGACGTTAAGGGACGGACCGTTGCATACGCGCGTCGCTGTGGCTGTGATGGCACTTGGCTTGCCCGAGGTGAGTAGGTCCAGGTTAGGACACGTCGTCCTCCACCACGCGAATACCCGTCGTCCTGCGAGTGCGCGCGTGAACACACCAGTGCGCGCGTCGACCATCGCCTCGCGGAGTCCACTCGGGTCCAACTTCGACCTGGTGCCGTGTGGCGCCTGCTGCTGCTGCTGCAACAGGGCGGCCGCCGCGTGCCCATATAAGCCAGGCTATACCTATATAGGTAGAGCTACATATCATCGGGGATCGCTTCTCTCTCTCTCGCTCTGCCACACGCACATCCGACAAATGGCGCCCTGCGCCCGCCGCTGACCGTCACCGTACCCGTCGCCGCCACCTCGCTGCTCTAGTGCTGCTCTAGGAGAAGCTCGTCGTCGTGTGCTATGTGTGATGCCGTGAAGGTGTGCAGTGCGTTGTATACTAGCCGCGCGGAAAACGTGCGCTCGCTGCGCCTGCGGCTACCGTTGTACGCGATACATGTAGCATACCTATCCGAGGATACCTCGCTTCTCGCGGATGTGCATAGCGATTACGAGTGTGCCCTAACCTCGCCGTTATCGCGCGCAGCCTCCGCGCGCGCGCGCGCGAGATGTTGTGAGTGTCTTATTATCGCCGCGATGACACGATAACGCGTGCCTTTCGCGCGTGAGCAACAGCTGACTCGGGGAATTTCGAAACCGACGATTTCCGCGTATCTCGCGAGTCTCTCGCTGCGTGCGTTTCGCAAGAACGTACCATGTGATGGCCCTGCGCCGCTTTCTAGGGTGCCTATTTTAGGTACGCCCACGTATGCACGAGCGCCGAGCTCGCCCATGTAAACACGGGCTTTCTCGTGTATTCCTCGCTCGCTTCTTCGAGGCGTATTCCGAGTTGCAGGGAGCGCATGTAGGTCATATATCGCCGATGACTTCATCCTCCCTCTTCTCGCGCGCGCGGCCGGCTCTTCTCTACTTTACTAATACGCGTGCCATTGATTCCGCTGAATTTAGATCGCGCCGCGGATTTTCGTCCCTCGAGCGCGCGAGGAGAGCTCGCGCGTTTCACGCGAGGTTTCACGACTCGATGGCCCTCCCCGTTTTGGCCGACGATTTTCTCCGATCGCCGACGAATTGTCTTTGCATTAGAGCGCTCATAATGTCGACACTAACGAGCCCCCGTTGCGATGCATCAGGGGCAATGACTCCACCTGCGTCCACTTCCGTTCTAATGGGCCAGCCGTTTTTTGAACGCCCAAATTGAAATTCGAACGTTTCGAACTCAATCAGCGCTTCGCGGTATACGTCGAACTTGCTATGGAACGAGCGATCGATTTGGGATCGTGCGCGGGCCAATTAAAGACGCATTCAAAACGCATTATGCGCCACTTACGCGGAATTCCAAATCCGTATACGCGTCAGCCCTGATTGCGCCGAGGCCTAATGCACTCGGCGGCGACTCACCTGTCGATCGCGATCGATTCACTCTGCTTTGGTGCGCCGAGCATTCCTCGGGTTCCGGAGGATCGAGCCCCCGGGCTATTTGCTCGACTACAAACCTCGGTACAAACTCGATGCACTCGTTCGAATCGGCGATTCCACGAGGCCCTGCAACCGTCGCATATATGAGCGCAATATCTCTGCGCGCGGATTACAAACACGCCCCGAGAGGAGAGCGATAGATGCCGCACTCACCTTCCGCATTCGCGTTGATTACCAAAGTACTCGAAGCGCTCGCAAATATCGACGCGTCGAATATGCACGCCCATCCCATCACATGGTTATACCTATGCCGGAACGGCTCATCAGCGGCCCGCAGCGAGCTCTGCCCATCGAGCGCATTCCTCGTGCGCTGCGAGTCCGAGGGTGTGTCCACGGACGAACGAGTGGCACTACGTGACGCGCGACACCGCGAAACAACGTCTGTTCCCGTTTGCCAAGGTCTCGACGAATCCTTCATTCGAGTAAATTTTTGGGAGAGCTAAAGTAAGGCGAAATGTAGAGGGTGCACTTCCTGTAGACAAAATGTTGTGTCGTGTCGTGTCGCTCGGGAATGTCACGAGGTTCGTTTGTGAACTTACCCTCATAGGTGTGCGCAAAGCCTCGAGGAATATTTCCATTAGTCGGATTCCGGCACGCGCCATATGCCACATGGTTGACACTTTTTTGCGTCAAAGATTTCGTGTGCTTTCTCCATCGTGCGGATTTCAAATTTAAATCGGCGCATCTCGATGCGCGCATATGCTCGACTTTTCAGGGGCGACAGATGGCTATCGCGCGGCCGAAGCTTGGAATGTCTCTCCTTCGTTGAATGAATCACTGACGTAAACTCGGCGAAAAATTGATTCCGATTGCAATTTTCAAGGAGCCATTCGAAGCATTTTGAGTTCCTTACCTCCACCGTGTGTCTGGTTATAATTTCTCAACCCTTCACTTTGCCCGCAAATCGTAGAGAGTGAAATAACAGGATTAACTCGTTGGCTAGAGTGGTTCCTCATCTGTCCAAATCAATAATTCATCCTTCATTTTTGTAAACGGTGGGGCCCTTATCCTGAAAAAATGGTTACATCTGTCTAACCTTGAGAGCCAGATCACTCACGCACGGCCTCACAGTTCTGTATCATCATTTTTTGACATCCAACCTTTAGGCATCCAACCTTTCCAAAGCCCTTACCTATATGATTTTCCAATTGGGTCGGACCATCGATCAGAGAGCGAGAAGGAATTGTTTGTATTTTGCAGTTATTTGGCATTGGCGCATTATGTCTATTGTGCCTGGGTCTCAATGAGACACGGATATTCACAATTTTCTCGAAAATGGGGACAATTTTCTAAAATAGTGAAGGGTGAGGAATTCTAGTCAGCGAACTTGAATCGCTCGATATCTCCTTCGATTCAGGCCGATGAGCCGTTTACATCGCGTTCAATGATTTCCCTTGTAAAATGAGGAAGTGAAGTTGAAATCAATCACTCGGCGGAGGTGCGGAATTCAGAGCGCACCGAATGGCACGTCAGAAATGGAAATGGGAATGAATTTTTTCTGCCGAGTATTCGTCCACCAACACCGACATGCTCTTAGTTGCGGCGCATGAGTAACGCGGAGGGCTGCCGATTAGCCGTGCGATTTCGAGTCGAGTTTTTTCGCTGCGTCTCGCGCCCTGTTGCCGCGCGCTCGCGGTGTACAGTTTCGCGCTGACGCGACGATTCCGAGTTTGCGGAGCTGCTGGATCGGCGAATATTCTACACAGCGACACCGGCTCGCGAATCGGAAGGTCGTAGGAGTTTCGTAATGCCTCCTCGCCAAGACAGTTCCTAAATAATTTCGCGCTCGCTCGCTCGCTCGCTGGCTCTCTGAAGAAACCTGTTGTCGCTGCGAGACTTTTTTCCTCGGCTCTCTTCATTCATCCTCGTCGTTGAGGGTCTCTCTTTTTTCTCTCTCTCTCTTTCTCCCTCTCAAAAGCACTCGTTGCATCAAATATCCACATACTTACGCGCCGAAAATTTGTAATCGCTGATCGAACACATTCCGCTCGGGGCTGGGTAAACTTTCATCAAACATCCGCGAGCATCCAAATGAGATTCCAACAGCTTTATTTTCATTCCTCGGACGTGAAAGCTTGTGGCGCGCGCCGCGAGTACATGCCTTCATTTTATTATACTTTCCAGCGCGCGGATGTACGCCGATTCAAATCCAACTTGACAAATATTTGCTCGCCTCGCTCCCTCCGCTCAGACTGGCTCACGACAAAATTTTTCAGTGGCTAAAAAGTCACACAGTGCTCGGTTTACTTTCCGACTTTTTTTTCTATCCTCTCCATTGGCCATCCCTCATCATTGAATCGAGTCAAGTATACCTTGTAATCACACGGTGCAATTGGCCGGCTGCGAATCATAGACAAGTCTCCATTGGAAAAATTCCTTCGCCATCGTACGAGTTCATCATTTATCTGGATGGGCGCTTGAACCGACCCCTATCGTCTTAATTCATGAAAAGCTGGCGCGATTCTCAAAAATGCGAAATGGACTTATTCCTCTATGATTCGCAGTCGTCGAATTGGTGCGAGAACCTTCGGTTCCTTACACAGGTGTCATAGGCAACTTTAAAGTTCGGAGCTCGACAAGTAACCAAAAAGTGGCGTCACGTCAACGCATCGCTTGCATACTCGAATCGAGTCCCGTAAACTCAATCCCCCAATGCTCTCTCAAACCCAAGTAGCGTTTTACAGCCGCGCGAGCATATATATGGTCTCGAAAGTCCAGAAAATAGCCCGAGGGAGTCTGATAGATATGGCGCTATCCGAACGACGAGGACTCATCTCGTAATCGTGGCCTGCTTGTCGCGAGCGGCGCATACTTACATGAGTAATAAAGTACAAGAAGCGCGAGGCGCGAGCACATCGCTTGGGCGTTTTCTCCTCGCAGGAGCATAACTACGGTACATAATAGTCGGCATGAGTCTCGGGAGTAGGAGCCGATAAAGTGCTGGCCCTGCCGCGCGCCGCCGCTCGCGTCCTCGTAGGCCGCAGCTAAGCCGCAACCGCCGCAGCAGCAGCAGCAGCTCTCCGCGGCCCCGAGATAACGGGCAAGAAGCTCGCTATAGCCTAGCCAGTAGAGCGAGTGACGTGCCAGCTCGAGCAGCAGTACGAAATTACAGCGTAGGGATCCACGTCCTGCCGCGGAGCTCCTCTCCAAGGTACCGAGCTTCCCTCCGCCACGTTGGCGTTCCATTTCTCGGAACGCGCCGCGCTTCGAGCGCCCGATCTCGTCGACCCGGGCGTCGCAAGGCTCTCCCAGAGGACGACCGCGAGAGCTGCATATTTAGAGAGAGACGAACGCTCTCACGTGCTCCGATGCTGCGTGTTTCGGAGAGCAGCAGCGAGCTCGCGAGCCTCGCGTCCGGGAGGCGCGCGCGCAGTAGTGACGGTCGCCATACCCTCCGCCGCGCTCTGCCCACGTGACACGTCCAGCTGCTCGTGTTCCCCGTCGTGTGTGTATGGGTGCGCGTGTGCGATAATACACGCGAGTGTGAAAAGTGCCGCTGGAAGTGCACCGGGTGGGGGGCACCTAGTGCGGTGTACCAGCGCAACAGAGAGCCGAGGAGGGACGCCCGCGAGCGTATAGGTTATGCGAAAAAATGTTTTCGGCACGCGTAGTACCGCGAGCGGAGCGGTTGCGGCATAGCGGCAGCGCTCCGTGAACCCTGAAGGGTTTTACAGTTATACTGCAATGTGGCACACTCGCGCTGCGCCGAGGACGGGCCTTTCGCGCTGCTGTAGCCGCTCCTCTTCCCGTGCCTATAGCTATACGACCCGCGCCCCGTGTCTATAGCTATATAGCCGTAAGGACGGTACTTGGCCGTGTGGTGCGTTGTATCGCGCGCAGTGCGTTCTGCCGTCGTGCGTGCGCAGCGGAACAACTCGTCCCAACTCGTCCCCGAGAGGCATCTCCGTCGCCCCGAGAGCTGCTGCCCCGAGCAGCGCGCATCAGGTAATTTCCTCCTCGTCGCGGCTCGCCCCGTCTCTCTTCCTCGAATCTCGTGCCCGGGCAGCGTGTCCGTTTACTCGCGCGGGCTGCCCACGTCGACGACGACGAGGCGCCTGCCCTCCCCCCGCGCCCCCTTGTTTACCACGGTGCGCCGCCGGCCCCAGCTGACCCCCCAAAGCCCTGGCTCTCAGCCCTACGTCTCCTAGACACGCTCGTTGGCTCGCTTTGCAGGCTCGGGACTGGAGATAAACAAGATGGACCAGCAGTACTGCCTGCGCTGGAACAATCATCCGGCCAACCTGACGGACGTGCTGAGCTCGCTACTAGCGCGCGAGGCCCTCTGCGACGTCACCCTCGCCTGCGTAGGCGAGACCTTCAAGGCCCACCAGACCATACTCTCGGCCTGCAGCCCCTACTTTGAGAACATCTTCCTGCAGAACATACACCCCCATCCCATCATCTTCCTCAAGGATGTCAGCGACACAGAGATGAAGGCCCTCCTGCACTTCATGTACAAGGGCGAGGTCAATGTCAGCCAGCACCACTTGCCCATGTTCCTCAAGACGGCGGAGGCCCTGCAGATCAGGGGACTCACGGACAACAGTGTAAATAGCAAGACAGAGGACAAGAGCCCAAGCCCAGAGCCCCACGAGCAGTCGCAAGCGCAGCCTCAGCCCCAGCTGAGGCACTCCGACTCGCCCAGTGTGCACAGCCACCCAGAAAAGAGGAAACGAAAAGTCTCTGGCAACTACGATGTATCCCTCACTGGACTGCCCAGCGACAGATTTCACTCAGACTCGCAGGTGAGCATTGTGCCAAAGACCCTCTGACCTGACCTGCTCTGTGCTCTGCTTTCCTCTGCTTTTAATGGCAGTGCTGCTTGCTTGTGTTGTGTTTTGACCACGTCATGCTTGTCAAAACATCTGTGCATACATTTGGAAGCTCTGTCTATTTGAAATCTTGAGTCTCTGTATGATTTGAAACATCAAATCGCCCTGATCTCCAGCTTTGTTGCCTATTGGGAGAATGGTGACTCGGTTCAGCTTCAATATTTTGGTAAAATCAAGATTCCTACCAGAAAATGTTTTTATCAATCTTGATTACCATGCTACAAATCTTGAATATCTTATCAACAGGGCAAACCATTCAGGGAGAGGTTTCAAAATTCTAGCTCATTAGTGAAGACAGTGCTTGAATCATCCATTAGTCCTAAACTTTCAAAACTTTCACTCATAAACTGTGTACCCATAATTTGACCTAATTTCCTTGTGCCTCTTCCCTAGTAATTAGCCTGCATGTTTGGAATGCCTTGTCTCATATTGCATGAAATCTCGAGTGCAAGTATTCTATGTACAATTTTTCATTGTCAGAGATTCAGAAATATAATCACTGAACAAATATGGTGTTTTGCTCAAAATATGCAAATCATGTTCATCACTTGTAGCTTTATCTAATCTAATAAGGTGATTGAAATGGTACTTGTTGCTTCCAGTCAACTCCAAAATTAGTTGCTCATCAATATCAAATCTCCCTTCTTTTCTCAATACCATTTAATTGTCAAGCAATGATGCTCTGATAAGGTCTTTGTACCAAAAGAAGACTTTGATAAGGATAGGTTAGGTAAGAGATCTCATGATTGTGCAAATTAGCATTTAAATTATGCAGCATATGCATATAGCACTAGTTGCTTCCAGCTCTTTTCATGCTTTGTGTCTAAATCCTGTGTGATTAAAACTACTTTTCAAACACAGAATTTAAGACATGGGTGAATGAGGAAAAAACTTTCTTTTTCAGGCATCATCCCAATGTAGTTACAAATCGAGTCCTACAATTCCAAAGTCAAATAATACTCTGGAACGAGACTTAGAAGACAGTGGTCGATCTATATCTCCGTCGTCACAATCGCAGGCACCGATAAAACAAGAATTGGATCATCATATGTCTGATTTCCATGATAACATTTCTCTCCCAGTGAGTATACTTCAATTTTTTATCTAATCAACCGCAGTGTTTGTAATGGTTCATCTAGTTTGGTTCTCCTGTTTTTTTCTCAAGTCTTATTAATGACTGTACTGAAGCTTGTTCTTTGAAAAACTTCATTTGCATGAAAGGATAGAAAAACATTCTATGAGATAGCTCTCGAGACTCAGTACAATCACTTGACTCCATGTATATATTGGAAAGATATTCTTGGACTTGTGATGAATAAACAAGGAGGTGGTTCCTCTCAATAGATATACTAAATTACTTGAGATTTCATTTTATGGAATTGAAATTCTTTTCTTGTTTCTCTTCATCGAATATCCAACATTTTAACCAAATAGATTTCTTCATATGTATTCTTGGCAATAGTGTTCAACCACCCTGTAATTATTGAAATCTTTCACGAATCTTTCCTCTTATAGTTTTCTGTTATTTTTTTTTTATTGATGTATGCTAAATGATTCATCAGTAAAATTCTGCATCATACCTTGGAAATCTTCTGCTCAGTTTACAGGGTGATCTATCATTATTTCTCTCTTGTACATACCTTGTTCCATGTTTTCTTGAAAACTGCTCTGCAAAGACAAGGCCTTCACAAAGACAAAACAGGTTTTCACATCAGTTGATGAGTTTGAGAATACAAAACTTGATCACTCTGGCAATATCTTGGGCAAATTGACAAGGTTGTTAACATTCATAGTTTCATTATCCTCTCTCCTCTGAATGAGGAAAAATAGAGATAATAAAGACTGGTTCAGTGAGTCACAATACAGGAAGGAAGGGATTCATCAAAAAAATATTGAGCTTCAACATCTCATGTGATGACAAGACTGAACTTTGTCAATTAAAGCACATATCCTTTCCTTCTCTGTTAACAGAATGATTTGGAGTGGGAGTTACAGGGAGATGAAAAGTGTGATGAAACTATGGATAGTCCAGCAACCTTGCCTCGCGAAAATCACCCATATCCCAAAATAACAATTTGCTCCACGGATGAGCTGAACAGGAAAAGTTTACAAGCCAGTGAGCCCCAGTCGAAATTGGAATATTTTCTCCGTCAAACTCCTTCCACAAAAAGTCCTCAGCCACAGGATGTTTGTAAGCCACCTGGGGTCAGTGTTTTGAGGCAGGGAATTTCAGTGATACAGTCAACACTCTGTGGGGCACTTCAGAAACCTCAATCACAATCTAGAAAATTGGGCAAATTCAAGCATACATGGCTGGAAGCCTATCCCTGGCTGCAATTTGATGAACAATCAAGTCTCATGTTTTGTAAATACTGCCGAAAATGGAGCGATAGTATCCCTGATATACGAACCTCTTTTGCTGCAGGCAATGGCAACTTCAGACTTGAAATTATAAATCATCACGACAAGTGCAAAGCACACAATCTATGTTTAGCTAAAGAAAACCAAAGCACAAGTACTATCAATCCTAATCAATCTCATTTCAACTGATTTTCTCTGGGGTTGATTTCTGTAACAGCTAGTCAACACAGCTTGTTTAAGTGGTCAAAAATTGTTGTGACATCTTATCTTGATTCTGATGAATGAAACATCCCAAGCCCTTTCTAAAGTTCGGTATTGATTGGACTAATACATTCTGATCATCTCCTGTTGATCTAATAATTCTGATATTTTTCTAAAAGTCTGTAATTACCGTCAAGTTTCTTCTCAGTGTGTTTGTACAGGCTAGAAATCTAGTAATTTTGAGTTTTAGATGATCATTAGTTGGGAGAAGAGGTTATTAAAAAGAGTTTGAAAGGTTATGAGGAGATAAGGTGGAACCTGTTGGCTCTTTTGCCATTAGATTCAGCAGGAAAAGAATGCTGAATATTGTATGTATCAGTTGAAGTGTCATTGTCATTTCAATTTACTAAAAATGGGCTTTGTTTTATTTACATTCCAATTTGTACTATATCATCAAAGATAGTGATTTAAGAACACTGGCTCGTATGAAACTAGTTGAGAACTTGGAGTAGTGAATAGATCAACTCGGACTGGCGATTATATGACGATATTTCGAAGCTTTCTGTTGAGATTTGGGATGATTGTACAGAAAAGAATAAGTTCGATGAGATATTGCCAGAAGAGTGATGCCAAAGCGAGTCTTAGAGTGAAGATGCGGTTGAATCGATGATCAACTGCTCGTGACTAATTGTAAGTTTTGAGATAATGAGGACTAACCAGTGATGAGTAGACATCTATTCAACGGGATCGAAAACCCAATCACTAGATGAACCACTGGAAATACGAATTAGTGAACGTTTCTCAAGGTCTCTATTTTTTCAAAAAGAGGAAAAAAATGACAAATGTCTCAATCAACAACCAGCAATTTTGGGGCGCCCTTTTAAAAACTAGAGTTTGTAATGATGGTTGGCCTCAATTTTCCTCTCCACTTGTTTGCTCTTCTCTCTGAAGAATGTTTGAGTATCCATTAGAGGAACTATATCTGTTGATTGTTTTAGCTTTTGATTCGTTATTTGTCGCGCAATTGTTTTTTAATCCGATGTTTCATATGGATGCCATTTGTATACATGGGAACATTTGAAAACGTAAGATCGCTCGTAAAATCGGCACCACAGAATACATGCATTTCTCCACGATTGGCACCATAATTGTGTACGTAATCATCGCATGCTAAGTATAAAGCACGTGTTTCAAAATTTAAAATTGAGGTCTCGTTCATCGGCGTTATAACGCCTCTGACTTTGCCATATTTACAGATTTGTAAGGTTTCTTGGCAATTCTGATAAATGGCATGCATACGTTTTTATTAGCTTTATCTGACTTGTGATAACTGAATCGTGTACTTCAAGATCTCAGTAGGGATGAAATATTTTCT
This sequence comes from Eretmocerus eremicus, assembly GCA_030522705.1. Lineage (NCBI taxonomy): Eukaryota > Metazoa > Arthropoda > Insecta > Hymenoptera > Aphelinidae > Eretmocerus > Eretmocerus eremicus. The sequence goes on along the minus strand of JAPYYZ010002072.1, from coordinate 1,967 downwards.
TGAATAAAAAGTACTTACTTGAATAAATATTGTGAACAACTGTGATTTCTTTGCCTCTCGTGTTTCAACACTTGGGCGCATTTTGCTGCACATCAATACTCATCTCTTGCTCACTCTAAAAATATATTCGGTTGGACAAATTTGGATAGAGTTTAGCACGTAAGGCGACTCAAAAGAAAACGTCTGTTATTTCTCATAGGGTCACCCAGTCAGTTTGCTAAGCGAAGACAGTGGTCCAACGACAGGGACGCTCAATGACTCTGTACCAGGAATAGATTCGTCCGAGCATCACAATCCACCGGAGATGCTCGATGGACTCGATGGTAAGAATTTTACTTTCTCAACGCCTCTTCTATATCTAGTTTCACCCGGACTGCACGCACTGCCCATCGCTTCACACCCCTTGCATTTTTGCGCTCTCCGCGGTCGCAATTTTTTCCATCAATCGCATCTAGAGTTTCTCGATGCCGATGGGCATTGCGTGCAAGGGATGAAATCGGGGAACGTTGCCCCAACCCTGTGCATGCACGTTTGTTGAAAATCATCGCAGCATCGAACGGACAGAGAAAACACAATCGCCGTGAGAGCAAAAGAAAAGAGTGTCGTAGGTAGTCTCACGAGACGGGCATCCCCTCTGTTTCCAAGACTGGCAAGAGTAGTCGAGTGTAATATAAGTCTGAAGAGCAGATGACAGCATTGATTTTAACCCAAATTTATATGAGAGTCTTTGTTTTGTCCGCCCTCCCCTATGTGTACATTATACCCCGTTTACTGAGACCTTAGTGTTGGAAGATGAATTTTTTTTATATCTTGGTGATGGTGTATCGTGCATTTGCTATGTCACTGTGTGGTAGTTTTTAATTATGATCGTGAGTGTGTGTATATTATTTTCGTTTCCTTCAACAACTTTGTTTATTTTCGTTAACTCTCTATCTCTCACTCTCTCTCTCACTCTCTCTCTCTCTTCCTCTCTCTTTCTGTCTCTTCCTTGTAATAATACGAGCCCCGTCGGAGGGCTACTCTGCCTCTCGACCTCGCCGCACATAGGCTTTTTTGTTTCTCACTCACAGTCTGGCTGAAAAACGCAGCGCGCGTGCGATGCGCTGCGAGGAAAGAATAGGCGCTGCGAGCGACCCCCCATACCCGCGAAGGGGTTGTTCCGTCCCACAGCGATACACACGATTGTGTATCAACGCCACGCAAAATTAGCGACGCCAAATTGCGGATATTTCCAGCCCCGCAGTCCGGCCCGCTCCGCACGTGTATATACACACGCACTCGAGAGAGTGACCGACATATACCTGCGAATGTACGAGTGGATTTCGTTTGTTTACGCGCATCGCTTGCATTTCTGTCGCGCCACGCGCGTTTCGACGATTATAGTCAAGGCCGCGGCGCGCACGACTCGATCCGAGAAAGAGAGTGAGTGTGCCAAAGAGAGAGAGGAAGAGGGACGGAGCGGAGCCTCGGGCTGGAATCCACTATAGCGGATATGTACGCATTTATCTGCGAGCGGTGCGAAAATTGAGTGGCGACTTTCGACACCGGGAGCTGCAAAGGCGCCGGCAAATCGCCGAATCGCCCAATCGATTCGCGAGCACGGAGTGGGTGGTGCGCAGCGCCGCTTCGATGCGCTTGTAATTTCGCACAATTTTCGCGCATCGAATCGGCGAGCGATGCGCCTACTGCACCCAGCATGTAACGGATTATCGCTTTGAACTGTGGAAAGCGAATGTCAGGAGGACTTGGAATGTCCGAAGCGAGAGAGGACCTCACGTAGACTTGCTTGTAATTTCACATAGAGCGTCTGAGAAAATCATCACACGTATAACTGATCATCAACGAAATGTCCATGAATCTGTTGATTTGGAGATCTCGAAGAATTTCACCTCGTCTGAATTTCAATTCCATTGATTTGGATTTTATGGGTGCATGGAATCACCGTGGAAGTGGTATTCACAAATTCT
>JAPYYZ010002071.1:0-20938 GCA_030522705.1 Eretmocerus eremicus | reverse complement strand
GTAACTCGTTTGCCGCGAATCTGCCCGGGGAGGGTTAGGATGATTTGTTTATTTCTACCTTAGGGCGTTTCTTTTTCCTACCGCTAGGTGTGCCACTTTCGCCCGAACTTGCGAATACATGTTCCATCACGCAGACGAAGATCGTTACGATCATAAATTTGATGGCCGAAAATCCACCGCGGAAGAATTCTCGGTGAGTATGAAGGAATCTGCAGCTTCTCGTATTATAATGGAATAGAATTATAACATTTGTTTCGTATCAACCACCATGCAAAGCTCATCTTGTCCAATTAGTTTTGTTAATCGATATCAGAGCTCTTTGGAAGACAAAGTCCCTCAAATGATCTAAGGATCAGAGTTACCCCAAGGGCGTCATGTCACAGTGCTGATTAATTTTTAATTATTTTTTATGATATCACCAAAACCGAGGAAAATGTTTGTGTCTATGTCGTAGGCAGAGCAAGAATTACGGTATTGTGAAGAATATTGCTCACTCAAAATATAACTCATTCCTCCACTGAATGAACTTCACAGCATGCTAGATTCTGACTTGTCAAAGCACCCCACAACTGCTCCAATTACAACCATGGTCAATTATTCGATCAACTCGAGAGGAAATCTATCAAAATTCAACAGACGGAGTCATCTGACAACTCTTAGCAGCCATATCAGTCACATATTTACTCATAAGAAGAGGGCTTGAGATTCGGAAGATAGGTTTCGTTCAACAAATTTCCACATATTTTTGTGATTAAATGAGATTCTTCATTTTTGTCCGATAAAGCTCGAAACTCTCTTCCGAAAATTTCGGAAAAATTAGAAAGTGCATGATTTTTACCCGTTTTTGATGAATACTTATTGAATTTCATCGGCGATTTTTAGTGAGACCTCATTGATCTTGAGCGGAGTTTCACTGATCTTCGATAAAATTTCACTGAAATCTAACGCATTGATCCTCACTCACTCACTTACTGTGGTGGAGAGAGCCCGTTGCCGAAAAAATTCCCAAGGGATTTCAAACCTCAACCGAAAAAATTGACATGAATTCTATATCAACCTTTGTACTAACCGTTTTTTGTACGAAATTCGATACGCCCGTCCAATAGTCACTTGACAATGCCAACTAATTTAAATTTCAAATTAAAGAGTATCGGGCATAATATGAGTCTGCTTCTGCTGATACAATCACGATTCGGTTATGTGCATTAGGACAGTGCATCTATGCAGAGAATGGTTATTATTGCGTTACGTAATGGAAATCGAATCGAACTTTATCGAGTTAATTCATGCCGAAGGTAGTGCTGCGCATGGCATTGCTGCCAACTGAGACATGGTATACATAATGCGCGAGTTTGTGTACACGTGATTCTCGTGAATTTACATTGGATTAGGAAATTAGTGGGCGTCGATGGATATGATTCGGTGATGGCACGAGCGCGCAGCGCTAATCAGCCACGCAGCTTACGGCTTACGCTTGCGGATCTATGAATGGAAATGAGAATGGGAAGGTGGAAGAGGCAATCAGAGTGGAGATTGAATCCTCGATTGAAGTGCACGGGCTCGGGGATCGTATTTAATTCACGAAATCTTGGGGTGTAATGGGAAAGGGGGAGTGGGAGGGTCGCGAGCCGCCGCTTGGTTGTCTTTCAATCATCTATATGCAAAAACGCCGATCGCGTAACCGGCATTTGCATCCCACGGCGGGGCTTGATGTTCATTCCGCCTCGGCTCTCGTCCTCTTGACTCACCGTTCGCTGTCGTTCCACGAGTGCTTCGAATACCTTGTACAAGTAGGAGCCGCGCGAGGAAGGAACAATTTCATCGACTCCACTAGACGAGTTACTCGATTCAATTGGAGATGCAGAGTGTTTGCGACAAGTCGCGCTAATGCGAGACCGCATCGCTAACCACGCTCAGCTTGGCGCGAGCGTCGTTCTCGTTTTAGCCGCGCGCTCCGAGGGATTTTTTCCACTTTGCCCGCTCTCGAGCGGCCCGAGCGATTAAAAAGTATTGCGGAGCTACTCGTTAAAGCGAGTGGGTGATCATTGGCGAGAGACCATTTCGCGGAGCACCGTGCGGATATTCAAAGTGACCCCATTCTCCCGGCCCAGAACCGATATATGCACGCTGCTCCGATACGACTGGCCAGAAAGTTCTCGTATATAGTGGCTTGAGAGCGTCGGGGTAAATGGAGCGGATAGAGATGAAATACGAAATCTAATTTGGAATCTGCGCGATGGCGGAGGCGAGAGAGAGAAAGAGCCCGCGCACGGTGCGCGAAGTCGGTGCAGGGGTTACGGGATGACCAGAATGTAGGATTAGTCGAGGAGCTGCGCTATATTGAGGACGGAGTCATCCTTCGGCTCGCACTCGTGTAGACACGAAATCTTGGAACGTTTCAGCGCACATCACGCACATCAATAGGACATTGCTGCGTTCGGGTAACTCTAGCTTGGGTCGGCACTGCTTTGTGTTGGTGACTCCCATATGCGATGCATAGCTTGCCGTCCTCGTAAGAGTAGCCCGGCCGAGAAGTGCGACTTCATTCTCAACTCGCCAATTCTCCGATTCTAGTCAATGGAACGCTCTGAAAATTCTTCGCAACACTTTTGTATATACAGAAAAACTGTAAAAACGCAAGTGGTATAGCGCGTCAGTGCGGATCTTGGACTCCGACGCAGCACGCCTGGCGTACTTCACTAGAACGGCGTACTAAGGGACAGATATGGGCTCTCCCTGCTCGCTTCGATGCTCCAAATAATTCCGGAAAAATTCTCTCGTCATTACCGAACTCTGCTAAGCTCAATATGATTTGAGAAATGAGCTTCGAGGAAGATTTGATGTCTCCGTCGTGCAACACGCGTCCTCTTGACGCTCAAATATTTTTAATTATTTTACGTCACACGCGTCGCTGCAGGCCCGATGCGCGAGGTCGCAGTATGCGAGCAAGCTTATCGGCGCGGCGGCCCTCGACCCTCGCGCACCCTTAGACACACGCGGCCCATGCCGAGTGAGCAGTCAAGGGCTCGCACTCGCCGAGTCGTCGCTGGGCGATGCGGCCGAGCGTACACTTACGCGCGCCGAGAGATGTATACGCGGCGTGCAAGTCCGCTGCGCCACACGCGAGCGGGGAGGGCCGCGGCGCGGCGTAGCGAGCGATGCCTCCCGCTGCAAGCTCGAGCTGCACCGCCTGCAGCGCGGCGAGCGAGCAGCTTGCGGGGCTTCTCACGTGCGTGGCGCCCCCGCCAAATATATTATTTACCGTACCGCCCACTGCACTTGCCTCCCCGAGGGTCCTTCCGACCCGCACGCGCGTCCCAACCCCAAGGCGCGTCTTGGCTCGACCGTCGCGTCGCGACTCGCGTCGCCCCGAGACAACATAAACACCACCCTTGCGCGTACGAATGATTGTTAGCCGGGCACGAGAGCGTTATCGCGAAAACCGACGGACGAGCGTTGCGGGCGATCCTTTTTGCGTCACCTCCGCGCTACGCACCGAGGGCACATGACGTGCGTTCAGTTCGCCTCATATATACGGTTGGTGTACCCTAGATCGCCATCCTGAGCGTTTTCAGTTCACCATGTTTTTCGACGTACCTTAGCTCATTCCAGAGCTTATTTCAAGATCTACAAAGTAAACTCAGGTATACGTTCGAATTAATTGATTCGGAACCGATTTATCGCTGACTTACGAAAAAATAATATGTTTCGCTCAGTTTCGAAAGGGTGTATCCAATTTCGCCACCCGTGTGGATTGAGTCAGGTGTCGCACGTGATTTCGCGCCCGGTCGTTATCTCGTTAACGGGTCTCAAGAGAAATTGGGCGCACCCCAATTGTTCACACTTTCAGGTTGGCTACAGTCTCCGCAGTTTGCTCGTAAAATAGGTCCAGAACCAAATTTTTCAATTTTAAAAAAAAGGACTTCAATGGCATTGAAATTGAAACAATAAACCAAACGAACTTAGGTACGATGAAATGGGTCGAGCTAAACTTTTTTGGCGCAGGTTCTAAGTTTGAAAAATGGCAAAGAATTTAGATCGATAATCTCAAAAAGCGGTTTTTTGGATGCCACTCATGCCCAAATGATTCTGGGCTGGTCCAGATCACTTTGTTTCTCACATATCGACATAACAAACATGAAAAAGTTCGTGGCAAGGTCCGTGAGCGTGCACCTCCGAAATTGGGTACCATGGCAATCTTGGGTGCACTCGGCTTATATCTTCTCCCTCGTTCCTCTCGTTTCTCTGCAAATCTCCTCCTCATTCCGGGTGCAGTGTACAATGCGCGCGACACACGAGGCGCAGGCATGCTTTTGCGGCTCGCTCCGCAGCAGCCTGCATGCGGTTAATCGGCGGATCCTTTTACGCGCGCCACGGAGCAGCAGGGGCAGTAGCGCAGCAGCAGTTGGCAGCAGTGGCGATCTTATGTAATGATGACACCTGCGCAGCTGCCGCCACCGCTCTGACGGCAAAAAGAGAGCGCCGAGCGGGCCGATAGCCGACCTCATCTCTTCGTCCGCACGGCTCGGCTAACCCGCATTCGCGTATACCTATACATCCCCGTAAGCCTGTACGCCGCAGCTCCCGGCCGTGTTCTTGCCACCGCTTTTAGCTGCCGTGCGCCGCCGGTGTCGCGGTCGCCGGAATCGAGCATCGCCGCCGAGAGAGAGAGAGAGACGCGCGAACGCGCTCCTCGTGTTTTCACCGCATCGATCGCGACATCGAAACTGTTTCAGCACCGCGACCCTGTGCGCCAACAGTAGCGAGGCGCGCGCGCTGGTCATTCACGTGCAGTTGTTGCACTGCATGGGGTGGACGTGGGGTGGACATCGTTTCACAACGCTCGACTCGGAAAGGAGAGAGAAAGAGGGAGGAGGAGGAGGGAGAGAGAGAGGGCCGTATGCAGAGCGACGACGACTCGTGTATGCAACGAAGCAAGTATATAATACAGTGCGCAGCCATCGCATTTTCTCCGCGGTGAAGCGGCCGAGGGGTTTCGAAAACAGATAAATTGATCATGTTACAGCTTTGTATGAGCCCCTTGCGCAGCGCTGATCCCAAAGTCCGAGCGAGCGTTGAGAGATGTTTGATACCAAGCTGGGCCCTACATTGGCCGATCGCGGGTGGCCCGCTGCTACGCAGCTGGGCGAGATTTTCCTTGCAATGCCGATGAGACACCTAATGAGCTGAAGTGAGAACACGCATGGATCTCAACGATTCCAAACTTACTCAGGAAAGCTGTAACAATTGAAACAGTCATCATCCTCCACCATACACGAAATTCATTTTTTTCAATTGGTAGTCAATTAAACCTGACCGAACAACAAAAATTTAGGAAATGATCATTCGAAGCATATAACAAAGTTTTGAGTGACCAGGGTGTCTACAGGAGTGAAAAGTCGTAAAAAGTCGGAAATCTATCTGAATTTCAGCCCGATTTCGTCTAAACCCAAAAATTCTCGAACTCCATACCTCGCTTGAGCGACGCACTGTGGGGCGGAAAGGTTGACTTTGGGCGAAATCTGTCGACGCTCGAACATTTGTCCGATTGACATAATTCAAGCGGGATTCTTTTCGTTTCCGTTAGCTCTACACCATGTAACTGCGATCATTTTGATTTAGGCAGTTTTTGGAAGTCAAAAGTCGATTTGAATTCCTAAAGAGGATAGAATGGGGAATCTCATCGCCTGTTTGAGTAATAATAAGTCTGAATGGCCTGTACCAATACAAAATTTGAACTGATACCTTCCTCAATCGATTACCTATCATTTGTGCTCAGAAAAAGCATTGGGAGAAGCCATTAGGATCTTTGCGGTCGATTTTGTCCCAGAATCTCGAGATCGGGGTATTTTCTCTGGGTCAACACCGCAAATTTACTACTTACGTTCGTTTCAGATGTAGATGCGTCTTTGTACCAACACAAAAACTCCACCAACACCTTCCTCTATCTATAACCTACCGGTTGCGTCCGGGAAGAGCATAAGGAGAAGACGCCGAGATACGCGGAGTCGATTTTAGCTCGGAAACTCGCGATATTCCGATTGAACTTTTCGAATTTAGTTTTGACGATCGATTTTGGATGGGAATTATTTCTTGTAACATCACAAAAAATCCACCGATGACTGTCTCTATCAATTGCCTATCGTTTGCATTCAAAAAGAGCATTAGACGAAGACGCCAAGGTTATTGGAGTCGATTTGGGCCAAGATCTCGAAGTCAGGGTAGCTTTTCATGTCTATTCTTCACTCTACCATCAAGTATAAAGTGGATCTGGAATGAGAAGTAATGAATACATTGACTCTTTTACAAAAAAAATATAACGTGAGCCGCCTAAGAGGGATGTTCGGTGCCAAAAATACAGAAAAACTAGTGAGCTCAGAATCGAGATGCGCACGAACTCAATCTGCCAACATTGTGCTCTCTCAGTCATTTTCTCGCATTACCCCAGTCTCTCATATTTTCTCTCATCAACAACATTTGATGTCCCAAATCATGAAGGGTTTCATTTCAGATTTCTAAGGACACCAGAGCTGTTTTCGATGCACAATTATCGATTTGAGAAAGTTTCCGATGAAAAAATTTATATTTTATGCTCTCAAAATAGCTGCGTAAGTCATAGGGATGATGTCCGACAATAGTTTTGACTACTTTTTCTGAAAATTTAGCCTTTTTTACGTCGATTATATTGATTCCAGTAATTTTTTCATGTTTTTGTAAAGCTCACAAGAGACCTGGGAGAAAAGGCGAATTTTTCGCTGAAAAACGATGATTTCTCAAATTATTTTGTTATGGACGAATATAGACAGCACTGGTTTCACCTTGGCACGCGAGTAAATTCATATTTTAAATGTCCCAAAATGTCAAAATATCTGCCGATTAAACCTTCAGAACCTTCATTTGACGTTGATACGTTTTGGACCCCCAAATATCAAATTTTCTGCGGAGTTACCGAAAAAGGAGACCCACCTATACAGTTCGACAAGTTTTGTAAGGATCAAAATGTTTATAGACATCAGTGGTTATAAATAGAAATAATTACCCTTAGTTCCTCCATCGCCTATAGAAAATGCTCTCTTGCTCTTTTTTTGTAATTGCGCTTCGTTATTCTTGGCATAAGTGGTGGGCAAGTCTCGACGATGCGTCCATGAATATAGCATTGAATGCGCGTATTATATAGGACTAAAGTTACACCAAACGATTTTTATTTTTTTATTTTTATTTTTCATAGATAAGAATGCACGGTCGCGTAAATTATTGTTAGAAAATCGCCGGGCTCTTCACCTTTCTGCGAGAAACGGTTGTGAAGATAGCGGGGTAATTTTGTGCATGCCGCATTGACGGTCATATGGTATCTTTCGTTACGAATAGAGTTGTAATTTTCTGAATAATTGTCATTTGATCGTTCTAGCCAATTTTACACAGAACCAAATGTTTTTGCGAGTCATCAATGAGAGACTTAGAGAAATGTGAAAATTTTCTGAGACCAACAATTGATCCATAAAAGCTTTTATATTTCTCTCTTTAAAAGTTTTTCGTGTAATATTCAAAACAAAAGGACCGCACGATGACGTATAAATTAGAATCAGTATTCAATTCTAGCTGCTGGAATTCTATTGCAGAGATCCGCTAGTTGATTAAATTCAGAAACTTGAATTAGTTCATTTATCAGTTCACATCGTATACCAATCTCTGTAGAGATCAAATTGCATGAATAAATAAAAAAAAAACACCCTCACGTAGGTTCCTCGACTAAACATTTTTTCGGCAGAATATATTGTATGCTTCAAATTTCCAATAACTGAACTTCCTATATCCAAGTTTCAGTAAATCAAAGTTAGCAGTTTGTGCGACCGAGTCAGCATGGCCAAAAATTACTATGTCTAGTGATAAATTTTTTGTTATTTTCAAGTAAAAAAAATTTATATAAATTATCTTCGGATTATATATGGAGTCACCATACATAATTCGTATATTTTCTTGGTGACACACACACACACACACACACACACACACACACACACACACACACACACCTACACACACAAAAAGTGCTGTTGAAATTCAAGGGATGGAATTTGAGAATCTCACGCGACCAATTCAATCTTCTCAAGTGATCTACACGGTGCTTCCGGCCTTGTCATATAAAAAGTGTTCTGCTAAAATGCTATACTTCCGGAGAAATAGTATATTACGTACCACTACGCGTAAGGGAGATTTCGACACGAGGGGCAGGTTGTAGCCCGAGCGAAGCGAGGGCTGCCAGGCCCTCGTGCCAAAAGCATCCATGCGAGTTAGGCGCGTATACTATTTTTCCGCCTCAGGACGCGGAAAGTCCAAATCTTTCGATCTGGAGCGAGTGGAAAGTTGGTGTTTCCGCGCACCTCGGCGGAAAAGATAATTTCTACATTCTCATCTCGGGAGCTTTCTTACGCGGCAATCTCGAATCACAGGGTACAGAGTGTTTCTCCCATTCTTCAAGATTGCAATTGTGACACAAATTGGGCTCACAAATTACTATAGCTATTTCAAAAGTGAATCTGACTTTCGACGATCACTCTGGCCAGGAGGGTGTCCGACCTTCGGGTCACGGATTTGACTGAAACCTTGGGAGTCTCCTCCTTTTGGTCCCAAAAGACGATATCCAAGGCCGGAAAGTCTAACGCTTAACTGTTTTAGAGATACAGCACAGAATATTAGTATTACCCATGTAGGCCTATGTTAAAAAGTCATATCTATAGATATACTTGTGATGCTAATGTGATGTACTGTAGTTATAGATAACGCTCAAGCGTTATCTATAACTACAGTATATCACGTATATCACATTAGCATCACATTAGCAGACTCTGCGGCTCCAGATATCAACTTTTGGGGCCAAAGGGAGGTGATTCCCAAAGTTTCAGCCGAACCCGCGACCCGAAGGTTGGACACCCCCCCCCCCCTGGTGAGCTCAAGTCAGCCGACCGGATTGCTAACAGCGATCCGTCATGTGGTATTCGCGCATAAGGTCGTGTCGACCATCGCTGGACTTACCCTAAAGCATCCTGCGAGCAATCCAGTGCGGGAGCGCCTCCCAATTCGATGTTATGCGAATCTGGTCCGATCAGCTGCCCTCCGAGGGTTCAAGCGATGACAAATCACTTTGGGGGGAGGGGGGGGGGACCTGCTATCGACGAGTCGGCCACGCGGCATTAATCTCGGCATACACGGGAGAATCGGTGGCGGGGCGGTTCGCTTTGCGATCAGTCGCAGGCGCGCCTCGGTGCATGCGCAGCTGCAGGTGGAATAACGCTCGGAGCAAGACAAAGCGCTTGTTCCACATCGGAATAAGGGCGAGCGAGGGACGGAGCGGCTCGCATCGCATTGCTAGCGCCGCGCGCGTTGCGATCATGGGCAACATTCATGGAAGGGCGGGGGCAGGGGGTTGCGACGACCGCGACGACGACAGCCGGGCCGCGAGCAAGGGCCTGTGCGCGGGCCGTCGCGGCCGTGCTCTCGAGGACGTTGCAGCAGCGTATCGGCTCTGTGCCGTGCCCTCGCTGCGACGGCTTCAGCGGGCCCCCCTCGAAGCAGTGCTGGATTTTGCTTTCGCGGATTCGTATTTTTCTGGGTCATCCTGTGTCGCTTGCGTTGGGCGGGCGTCGCGCGGCAGCCTCTGCGAGCTCGCGCGCGTGTTTTATCGAGCAGCCCCCGGTGGCGACTCCTCGTTTCAATTTCAGATCCAGTCGCAAGAGCGGCACTGTGCGTGCGGCGTGGCAGCCATCTCATATATCGCACGCGGGCATTTGTCACCCGGTTGGGGCCGGTTGGAGCTGTGCACGACTGCGATTTTTTGGATGAAATGCGCGCGACGTGGGCTTGGCGAGTGCTCGAGCTGTGCCCACAAACCGACTGCCGCAAACTCACTGCCCTGCGAAAATTTGCTCGAGAGCGAGGGAGAGAGAGAGAGAGCGCGACGCCCGCAAAAACACGATCGATCTGGCCTGCTGAGCTGAGCGCGTTCTTCGAGCCGCGCGCGAGCTGTTTTATCGCGGTCTCCGAGCTCACCTACATACTTGAATGTATATACGAGTTGCCGAGAGAGACTCAACAATGCGACCGTTGCTCCGGAGGAGCTGCACATTTCCACAAGGTAGCTGAATGCAAGTGGCCACCCCGAGGGCCACCCTCGCAGCCAGTGCAACTCTGCGGGACTAATCGCAGAGCTCCATCTCTGCAAAACGACCCGCGATTCACCTACCTATATAGGTTACCTCAATGGTGCGACTATCGTTGGGTGAAATCTCACAGTCAGGCGAAGCGCGCTCGAGCGAACATTCGAGATGGTGAGAGAATATATACCTAAAGTCACATTCAGCCTATCCCACATCGTATCACGTGGCCGAATTGTCGGAGCAAACTCAAGTACCTCCGTTTTCCGAGCAACAATGTTCTCTTGTGACGATCTTTGGGGCAATTTAATATGACTTAATATCAGTATAAAAGTGACCGATCTAGATTACAGGCTGGAGCCTCATATACGACCCAGTGTAATCCACGAATTTCAATTGAGTCGTCTTCCTGGCTCGTCTATACCGTATGAAATTGCTTCTAGTTTTACATCCCAATTATGTTATTATACAATTCAACTCCAACCTTGATCAGAATTTCGGATCTGTACTTTATCCGTGCTTTGAAATATTCTCTCTAGCCTCTCGTTGTCCGCCATACACTTTTTAGCTATAAAATCTGAAGAAAAGCACGTGGGAAAAATATTAGGTCGTAAATGATTCGAGAAGTAGGCTACAATAATGGAATTTGTTCTTCAGACACAACTTTTTCTCGATTGTAAAGTGTATTCTTCGACCCCGTTCTTGCGGTTAAGCTGGGCGAGTTTGACCGCAGTCAAGCGAGTAGCCTTTATGCTCGAGCTTATGCCACAAGCTAGGCATAGCTCATCTCAGAGTAGTATGTGCTGCTGATGAAACGATACCGGAACGAAAGCATGCTCCCTATCCGGATTCACGCATTTTGTAGGACGAAATTTTCAGTGAGATAGGCCAGCTTCATATTACTTCCCTTAAAAACGGAGAAAAGTATACTTTCCATGGCAGAGAAAAAGACCGACGACCTCAAAAATGGCATAAATTTAAACTGAGGCTATACATTACTGAAACTATTAGACGCATCTGCCAAGCTGCAGAACTCACGACAAACGTTCGCGATATTGTATTCATTACAAATATGGAAGAGATGTCTTACAAGGGAGAAGATGAAGTGCTTTTTGTAGGATGAAATAGTATTTCAAACTCCTCGAACAAATTTTTAGAAAATATGCGTAAAAAAGAAGATGAAATAGTCTTAAGAATACCATCGACATGACGAAATTCTCGAGGAACAAGGGTAAAAAGCTCTAACGTGACTCTAAATCTAGTTTGAAAGTTCACCTGCTCGGAGTCAGTTGGCGAGATGTGGAATAATACTCCACATTTGATTATTATCAATAAGCCAACGATGTAACTTTTTACTGTCAAGTTTTTAGAGCCTGATGAGGTCGACTGATGGTCGACGAAACGTTGCTAGTATAAAAGTATCTTACCATCTATGAAGAGTGATTTTTTCCACTCGCTTTTGTCCTCCAAGATCAAGAAGTCTATTCATCATTTATTATTCATCGTTTACTAACATGACTATCGTCAATAATCCGATACGTACATAACTAAACGGGGAATGACTTGTGATACCAGTATGGCCTGATCAAGATATCAAAGTAGCTATCGAAACGTCATCGTCGTAAATTGAAATATTGACTCGAAAAGCAGTCACAGTTATTGTAGATTAGGTGTATCGGCAAATTCTGAATTTCCGCAGAAGAATAATTTGTAGCATAACTCTATATTCTGACCAACCGGAGCAAAAGCTCAAAAGACAATAGAGTGAATTTTATCCGTCGCCAGAGAGGACAGATATTTTTGTCTTTCACTCGATTCTCTTTCGAGTGATACACTTATTGTGAAAAGTGTGTCAAAGTTCTCTCAGTTAATCCTGAAAATTTGAGGAGCTGCACTGGGTAAAAAGAGAACACACTTGAGCCTAGCATTTCATGAACATTCGAGTAACTCCACAATCGAAGCCATCAGCTGGTCACACGCGCATCAGACGCTCGACAAAAGTCGAGATGTGGCAAACTTTGTTCTGTCTTACCTGGCATCAGAGGGGGCACCAGTGTCGAAGTGACTCAAGCTCCCAATATTTACCAGATTCAGACGTTCCGAAGTGTGACAGTGAGGATTATCGACTGCGCAGCAAGAGCAAAGCCCACAAGAATCCCCTACCACTACACACACTCGAGTCAGACGACTCGCAGAATGTGGACAAAATACATCATTGGAGTGCTTACAAACTCCATAAGGTGGAGCGTAGTGTGATACCGCAGACAGATGGCACATGTATGCTGGTTGAAGTCTCTCGATAGAGAGACAAATAACTTTTCAGGGACAATATATTCTTCGAAAACAATAAATTGGTAAATAAATTGACAGCACACAGTCGTTATTGATACTTGGAGCGCGAGAAAAACGACACAGGTATTCATTTTTAATGTCTCTCAACTTTTCCTCCGCAACTTGCACTTCAAGAAACCTCGAGGCTATCTTGAATATTTCAGACCTGCCGTGCATATAGTTCCGAACAAAAATTTTACCAGCAAAGTCTGCGAGTTTGGTCACTTTTTCTATTGGAAATCGATCGATCCGCGGCGCAACTTGGGCGATTACACATTCGCTTTCAAATATTCAACCGATCCCATGCAGAAAGTATGAATCCCGTGACTCTTTCATATAGAATATAATGCTGTTGAAATATACGAGTGTCCTGGAACAGTGGGGATTCATATTTTTACTCAATTTTCTAAAATCAATCTCTAAAATTTCTCATCATTCAATGCTACATCCCTTCCGTTGGAATAAACTTCACTCTTCTTCCATCACTCGTATGGTGTGATTGGGAATATCAGAAATTAGAGTTACAATATTCACAGTCAGCGAGATAGCATTAATTGGCAAATATTTGCCAGAGATATAAGTATTTATGCGGATCGTCAATTTCATGCCGAGATTCATATTAGATGATGATTGAATATGTATTACGCTCGGTATTACGAGGGAGGTAGAGCGACGGGTGGCTGGGATGAAATAATAATTGCGCAGATCGCGGGGAATATCCGAGGCGAAAGAGGCGAAGTGATGAAGCAAAGTGGAAGGGGCATAAACAAAATTTGCTCAAAGCGTCTGCCCGGGGAAACTCGGTAAACGACGAGAGGAAGCGATGCGGATGCGAGCGATACGTTCGGCAAGTATAGAGCTTCGTAGAGCGAGCGAAAGAGAGAAAGAGAGAAGAGAAGAGAGGACGAAGGGCAGAGATCAACAATGAGGCAGAGGAAACCTTGAAATGCCTCGGGCTTCTGTTGGCTCGTACGAGCAAAAACGAAAACGATATATACGCGCGGCAGAGCGCTAACGCGCGCGAGCGCGGGATCATCGTGCCTTGCGGCAAGACACTTTCGCGCCGAGCCGTGTACAGCTTTTCCTCTCGTTTTCGCGCTACGCCGAGCCGTAGCCTACCCCCGTCGAATATACCTGTATACTCGTGGAGCTTCTCGACGAAGAGCGAAAGAGAGCCGTCGGAGGGATATGGATGGGGCGCATCCTTTAGCCCTTTTCCGCGCGCGCGCGTCGAGAGACCCGATCTCTCGAGATATCTCACCCGCATCTCTCTTACTCCGCCCGATCGGACTCTCCTCCGCGGCTGCCGCGCGCCCCCCCCCCCCCCCCCAGCCCCCGTGAAGCGTACAGAATACCTATACGTGTCCAAACGCGCGATCGCGACGCTCGCTCGCTCTCGGCTTTCTGGCGCGAAGCGATTTATTTTTTGCATAATTGACCGCGTTACGGGCAGACTCGACGCGCGCCTCTCCGGACGAGGATTGCACTTGATTCCTATTTACCGGCTCAATTATCGCGGAGAGCCACTCGGGCTGAGATTACGGAGTATTTTGCATTTTGCATGCGTCGCAACGAGCACGGGCGCGTGTGTACGATGACGAGCGAGGGGCCCGAAGTTTGTACCGACAACAGGCTGAGAGCCGCTCGTCTGTTGGCTTTGCATCAGCGCGGGTCTGAACGTTTGAGAGCGCGGTCCAATGCGAGAATGGAGGAGGAAGCAAAAATCTCAATTGTGTTTGCACGAGCTGCGAGCAAACTCCTCGGGAAATTCTCGCTCACTTTTCACAGACGGCTCCATCGTTCATCCTTTCGCATCGCTTTTAATGCCGATGGCCTCGGATGCCGCCTCGTCGGACTCGATGGCTGGAATTAGAACAGCGTCCGCAATGATCCTCGAGGACCGGGGCAAATAGTGTGATCTCAAGTAATATAAGATAACAGAAGGAAATGGAAAGAAAATCCTCTGACTCGGCCAATATAGATCCGTGATTGCTCACTCCTCGGCGTTAGTGCCTCGTTAAAAATTCTCCCCACTCGTTTCAAGCTCAGCCATTTCGGATATTTTTTGTAATTAAAACGGAGAACGGAGCCATAGAAGAGGGGCTTGGAGCGAGGAGAAATTTCAAAGTGCCGGATGAATTTCAGATGTGCTCTCCCTCGGAGCTCGGGCATGGGTTGAATTACCTCCCAAATATCCGCGAATGTTTAATTTAGTGGCGGCCCGCTCGTTCACGGATCTCGCTCAAAAAACGCCGCCTGGTCAAACACGCTTCCAGCCAGCCTCGGCCCTTCTTTCTCGCTCTCACGTGGTAGTTATCGCCGAATAACGCACAGGTATATGTGTTTGCAATAAATTTGCGGGAAGCTCGTATTCTCTCGCGAAAACAAGGATTATCAAACGAACGAGAGGACTTCCAGCCCGGAGGGCAGGAAGGATATCAAAGTACCCCGGACTAATTCGCAAACGCTCTTGAGAATGCGGTTTTGTACTTTGGAAGTCAAATATTTCTCGGGTCCGGCGAGCACGGTCTCACCCCGAGTTGATCCCTCGTCAAAACGTCCATCAAACGCTGGGCAAAATGAGAAATGTTGCGTTTGAGCGGAATCATCCGAGATCGCGTATTGCGCCACTTTTACCAAGGATGGCTCGAGCGATCTCTCTCGTTCGCGCGTATTTCGTATGGAATATCGTTCGAGTTCGATCTCGAACCAGCTGACGCGCTACGTGGCACCGAAAGACACGAATAAAATTCAAAGCTCAGCAAAATTCGTGGCGCGACACGTGCGAGCGTTGCGGCAGCGAGGTGGCGAGATTCCGCTCGCGATAGTGCGGAAAAATCGGAGCAAGTGGTGCACATGGTGGCCCGGTGTCGCGCGTCGAGAGGGCGCAGAGGCGCAGTGGATCGGTCTCGAGAGCATCGCGAGCGAGAGGCAGCCAAAGAGAGACGCGTCGTCGCGCGGCGCCGCAAAATGAGGACAAAGTGCGCTGTCGTGACGGGGCGCGCGTTGGCTGCGCGGCTCGTCGTCTAAGCTCGACGTCTCGGGGGCCGCAGGTTGGCGATGCGCTGAAAGTTGATTAGATGGAGGGAAGAAAGCCGCGCGCTCTCTCGCCCGTCTATCTCTCGCCCGTATCCTTGCCGCTCGAGGCTGACTCTCGAAGAAACATCTGGCGGCACGCGAGCTCGCCCCGGCAAACACGTAATTCATCGCCGCGAGGCGAGCGGCATGAAACTTGCAGCGCCTTAATCTGGCGTCGCGCAAGCTCCGAGCGAGCGAGACAGCCGCGGAGCCGGCGTCGGCTCGAAGACAGGACTCGCTGCCAAGATACAGCGCGGGCTCGTGAGCATCGGCGCCAATGTAAATGGAATATACGTATGTATACATCTGGAGCCCACTGACGTTGCGAGCGTGACATCCTAATCCATTCATGAGGTATTCGCAGATGTCGAGCTCTGCGCGCAACGCAGCTACATTCATTAGATCAATTCAGCTCGCCCACAGATAGGAGCACGGAGACGCACAGCCACTCTTGCTGACTCTCGTGCCAAGCGTCATACTGCACGAATAAGCTGCGTCGTTCTAATATTCCGCAAAACCGCGAGACTCTCAATTCTCGTTGGGATGGAATCGTATCATCCCTGCTCGAGTCCACCGAGACACGAACTCCCTCTGCCCCTGCTGCCATGCTTCTACCAGAGGTGGATTTTCAATCGATTTTTGCCGTCATTTGATGCCAACGCTGCGAGTGATCCCTGTACGAGCTTTTTCACTGCTGTAAACCGATTCTTCTCCTACTCTTTCGAACCCGATGGAAAGCATTTTCGTATCAGGTTACAGAGAAAGCCATTGCCCCGTTTCACCAGATTTTCTTACAGAGCATACGCGAGGGAAGCTCATCGGCCATTCTATTTAACTGCCAAAATAAAGTCAGCCCTTGATAGTTCAATAGAACATTTTTTCCATTGAGGCATGGAACTCAGACAATAGAAAGAGGAAATAAATACTGAGTTTAGAGGTCCCAATGAAGCTTAGTTACATCATACTTTATTAGTTCTCTCCGGTGAGTGATAAAATATATAGATTAGCGGCGAGCACTTACATACTTTACTTGCATACTCGGGCTTGTTTGGTGCGATTTATGTTCGCAAAAGAAGTTGATCTGACCATGCTGGCTATTCATGTTCGTCCCATTAAAGTAAACAAACGAAATCGAGTGCAATTGGAACTACAAAGCGAGCCTGAGTGAGCGAATAGGAGATCGAAAGAAACACACAATTTCCTGACCCACCTATCCACTCGCACTAAACGCGTTGCAGATTTCTGATTATATTCAAATAAAATTTTAAAAACGCTGTCGAAAGTGGAAGAATTCACGCTTGTCTGGCAAGATCTTTTCTTCTGATATATCCAACTCTGCAACTCATACTCCGGTGCATAAACTTCTTCGAATGATCACTTCGTTCCTAGCCATAGTCGAGTTGGCGCGCAGCCAAATCATAACTTTGAAGCTATGGAAAAATGGAAGAAAAATTTACCCGAAACGTTTCACGAGCTTTTGTGTGCGTTTTGATTCACTGAATAGTGTGATCATTAGATTGCATCAATTGCTTGGTCGTGTAGACCTTGTAAAACTAGATTTGGATGCACAAGAATACAATTTTCATAAATTGCTCAATATTTAGAGGGGTGGTTTCTACAAGCTAGTCCGTATGCGCAGATTCAGCTGATCCTGATTTTCATCATACATCAAATCGAATGCAGGATAGCACCAAAGGATAAAGATGCCTCTAGGATACATTAAATTAAGAGAGGATGATTCAATTTAATTTCTGAAATCATTTAGCGTACACGCCGAATTCTCAAATGGATATTTATTACATCTTGTCGATATCACACATTCAAATATCAAAATTTGAAACGTATGAGCGCACTATATTGATCAAGTCGACTCCGTCGATTAATCTAAGTTTATCAAAAAAAATGTTGAATGGCATAAAATTATTCCAACAACTATCGAGACGGTATACGATTGTTTCTGATTCTTCACTCTGTGATTAGTCAAGCCAGGATAACTTTCAAACTGAAACAAACAGCATTTCTTCTAGGAGAGCAATCCTTCCCAAATAGTGTCTATAGAGACATTTTGAAAAAACTCGGGCGATGACATATAATTTATAATATATTATGGCTCTTACGAGGCTCAAAAGAGTCGAACGAGAGACGACAATAATATTAGCCCACGAGTTTTTTGATCACTTGCATAAGTTTATCATTTTTCTATTTTCGTATACCAAACGCGCCATTATTACAAGAATCAAATCAATGCGTTCAAGAGAACAAAAGCATCGAGATTCGTGAGTCATCAAAACACCAATATAGAAATCTGTAAGGTGGTTCATCCCGAGTAAACCTCGTGCGCAGCTCACTCACTCTAGTCAGGCGCCTCGCGCCGTCTGACCAAACACAGGCTTTATCTACTTGTGATGTGATGACCTACGTTCACGTATCGATTACGATCGTCGAATGCAAGACTGGAGAAATCTAAATATTTTCGAGGCTCAAATCGCCTTGAATACTTTATAGTGATAATTATTCAATGCTTACATGTAGATTAGGCTGGGCCTAAAAATGAAATTATTGGAGAGTCGTTAAGGCCATGTCGGAGCCGTGCAAGCGCGCTCTGCATGAAAGCATTTCCCATTATTATCGAACCTCTTAGAGATTTGATTCATACGGTTGGGTATATAAGCACTTATCGCGTTCCTGTTATTCTCAAAAATCTTCGCGATTTAGATCAAAAGAGGAGAGAGATGCTCTAGATTTGAGTATGTAGAAAAGTCTTTCTCTTTTATTTTGATCCAAATCTCAAAGGGATTCAAGAATAATGGGAAATGCCGCGAAAACGGCTACCCACGCGTCGCATGCACGGCTACGACATGGCCTTAACGATGGAAAAGGGGTGTTACCGGTGTTTTCACTAGTAGATGTAAAAAGTTTTTTGCTGGATGCTGAGAAATGAGGGCAGCTTTGGCGAGAGCCATGAAGTTTCATCGGGATTGAGTGTGTGCTTGAATCTAATGCTATCCACGGACCATACGTTCTATGGTTGAATGAGATAGAACAACGGGTTTCGGTTTCGTGATGATTAGTTGTGAGAAAGCCAAGTAAGAAATTATTGACTTTTCTCTAAATCCAGCCCTGAGACGCTCTTAGAATGCATTGAAAACGATATAGAGCGCCCCCAAATGGATTCCCTAGCCATCTAATCATTGAAGGAGCATCATAGAGCTGAGATCAAATGAATTATGTCTCAAAACGCAAGAAAAACCAGAAGTGCTACACGGGGCCCCGCTAGACACGGCACTCAACGATCGCGCTACTTGGCGCAAAAGATCGCCGAGTGAGTTTACTTGAATGTTGATATAAATCTAACGACTGCAACGTGACACATCACACGGGTTTTTAAAAAGCGAGCATCTCCGAATCGAGCGATTCACGATATAAGCGGACACACCGAGCAAGTACTCCGCGCTCCAAGTGAATAAATACCGTGGACTCGGAGCTAGCCTCGCTCGTGGTCTACCACCTCGGCCGTTGTCAGACGCAATATATTTATACGTCGAGTTTCCCAGCGGATGCCGGTGAGTGACCTCTGCTGAATATTTTGCTGCATATCTGGCGCGATGCGCGACACGCAGAGCGCGGACCTCGCTGGCGATGAACTTTTGTTTGGTCCGGCCACTGGCGTCACCGCTTCCGCAGCCACCGTCCGCCCAAGGTAAACGCCGAAAAATGCGAGAGGCTTCGGCCGCTATACCTATGGGGGACACAGAGCGAAAAAGTACAAGATATAAAGTTTTATCGCGGCGGGAGGCGCAGTGCAGTCGGGAGAGCAGGCGATGAAAAGTTTACTCGCGTCCGCCTGGTCGTGGAGCGATTTTCGCTCGAGCGCGACCTCGGGCGCGCGGCTGTTCCGGGGCAGGCGCTCGCTCTCCGCAGAACCGCGTATATAGCCCCTGATCGCTCGCGTCGATTTTCTACCCGCTTTCCGCAGAGCAGCGGCCCGGAGCCATTAGGCGGATTTCGCGCTGCCGGATTACTCTGCATTCTTCATATCGATTGAACTTGCGGCTCAACCGCTGCGCTGCGTAATCCATCAAGGCGCTTGTACCTACCGCCGCGCAACTTTGCGCCCCGAGCCCTGACGGGGAATTACGCCAGCAGTGAAAATGGAAACGTGGAAAACTCGTTTGTTACGCGGGAAATCCACATCGCGTTCCGTTTCGTGTCCGTCTGCTTCGGCTTATCCACACGTGACTATATGCAGAGAGCGAGTCTGAGTCCGTGAATCTGACCAGCGAGTGGGAAACTATCGAGGTCGAGGATGCGGCTGCTCTTAGAATCTTGAAAATTCCATCGACATCACATCATCTCTGAAATGCTTCCAAAGCGTGCATTTGACGTAACTACCTCTCGCTGTCACAAACCCAGAGGAAAATTATGTGCTGGTACATTTCAACACACGAGATGTGCAAAACTCAGCAGAAATTCTGTTTCCAACTTGGCATGAGCGTACTTTTTGAAAAGCATTGGGGAACGAAGTAAGGTGGAAGGGAAATCCTTGATATGGTACGTGGATTGCGATGAGAGCCTCTATCAACATTTTATTAGTTTGGATCATATTTCAGAAAATGATGAAATTTTTCAAGAATTGTCATTTGAGAATTTAGAAACTATGTCATGTATTATCCTTTATGTATAGCTAAATAGTCCTGTATAAGGGTGGAAAGAGCTTCAATAAAAAAAAATAAGAAAAAATATTTCAGAGAAAATCCAAAGTGGAGACGAAAATTACATTGTGACAAGTGTTTGGAATAACTGATACTCCCCGTTTTTGATCATTGATACAAGGTACATGGGGTCGTCCTTGTAAATTTGGTCGAGCAAAGTTTATTCTAGCGAGCCAAAGTTTCGCCCGTCAAAATTTTACCAGCCTCATCAGGGCTGTAGTATATTGGTATGTCATAAAATACAAACAATCTAAATCATATATGATTTCACATCTAGGTTTACAGTATTTTGTAATTACCTATGCAGTGGGGACATTCAACATTCAACGCACCATCAAGAGTGACAATTTTTTCGTGTGTCTGAAGAGATACGTGTTAGATATTAGACCTCACGCACGCACATACTAGAACAATATTAGAGTTATGACGGAGAAAGTGGTATGATTTGCACTGGGCTGGTGAAATAATAAATAGTATTATAATAACGCCAAGCTGAGGTGCAGCTTCGCTGGCTTGTCGAGAACAATTGTGCAGGAACAAGGTGGGGCAAGAATGCGGTGCTGTTAAGTGTGTGTGTGTGTGTGTGTGTGTGTGTGTGTGTGTGTGAGAGAGAGAGAGAGAGAGAGAGAGAGAGAGAGAGAGAGAGAGAGAGAGAGAGAGAGAGAG
>JAPYYZ010002070.1:0-13823 GCA_030522705.1 Eretmocerus eremicus | reverse complement strand
CCATAGCGATACGCCCGATACACCTCAGCGATACAATCGATACGCCTCGCGATATGCTCGATGCGCAATTCTGGCCAGTTTTCAAAATTGTCTCAGAAAGATTTGAATCATTGAAAAATTTTTTTTCTAGTGAATTTAGGAACTCTGATTGATGAACTACAGCCCAGTTCCGGGTAGATGCGACCTATTAAAACGCCCTGTATATACACCCGAAACGTCGATATCTCAAAATTGACGAAAACTTTGGCAATAAAGTCCGATTGCATCGAGTACGAGGTGTTTCTATTCACATTCTTAGCCAACGGACGAGGAGGAATCCATACAACTCTCATCAATTATGAATCAATTGGAGAACTCGGTCAGTTACGGTATCTGGATATTCAATGAGAGATTTGATGGAATGAACGTTGAATTTTCAAAAGTTTGTTGATACTGCAGTTCGAGATCATTTTCGATAATTTGAGTTCCATCACGCTCAATGGCTACAGTCCTCCCTGGCTCTGTCATTCCTGAATTTTGTGGAATTGTCAAATTTGAACCAAATGGAACGCTTGGCTGGTTACAGTATCTGAATATTCAATGAGAGATTTGCTGTGATGGCGAGTGGATTTTCGAAAATTCGTTAATATTGCAGTTGAATATCATTTTTGATTATTGGAGTTCTGATATCTTTCCTATATGAGGGTTTCTTTGTAGGATGTGAGAAATAGTATAAAGGCAACTCGAAGTCCTTATACTCCGTGGAGTTTTCGTCGTAAAGTTATCAATCTCAAAAATAAAGTATCAATTCTCCACATATATTGTTGAATTCTTAAGTTGGTTCCAATTCAAAGATTGCAGGCTTCTCTTGCCCCCTTCATACAGTTCATCTTACAATCATGAGTAGAATTCGATTGCGAGCTATTCATGGGCAATATCGTCAAAGTTTCCTGACTATATCTCGTCATGCGTAGAGGGAACTTGACGGACATGGGCCTGTAACAGGTTATTAGCAGATTTGAATTTTCTTTCGAAGCACTTGCCGTGGAAGATTATGGACAAGGACATGGTCATACAACGTGTTTGGAATCACAAGCATCAAAGATATTCAATCTGAGGTATTGATATTATCAAAAGTACTGGTATCATCGATTGATGATTTTGGATACGTTTCTCAAACATTATATGCAAGGTAGAAACTAAATTGTACAAGTCGGAAAGTCAAACTCGTGCTTCGTAAAAGTCGAAGTGGACTATGAATGAGATCGACAAGATCCGCTCAAATTTCCATCCAATCATTGCGTCAAGTAGTTCCGCCCATGACAAAGATGATCAAGATGCGCTCAAAAAATTTTGTCTTTCACCGGGGAATATCTAACAGATACCATTGCAATGGATTATAGAGTATATAGATGGTTCTGCGACAACATTGGGATTTGTGAAGAATTGGAATTCTTGTGGATTGGGAGAGCAGATTCATCCTTGAAGAATAATTCCAACGTTCCGCCCGTCAATAATTACACGGGCCTCATCAGGGCTTTCACAAGTCAACACATCAACGGCGATATAGTAATGCGTATCATGATTGATACATGTCAAACCTCTGCACAAAAGACACACTCACTGAAAACAAACCAAAAATCAGAGAGAAATACATAGAAACGGTGTGAGAGAAGATGAACAAAACGTCACTATACTTTTGATTGCGAGTTATGGCGCCAGAGTGTCTAGCACCGATCTTCGCGCGCAGACATTTACTGGGTACATATTGGTATGGAATAAAGCGAGGCAGGATACGAATGTGTGGTGAGCCGTGTGTGTGAAACATGTATATTATTCGAGGGACAGAGTCACGGTCTTTCTCTGATTCTGTCGATGAACATCTTGTAGGTATTCCTCAGATACATGGTGTCCTGTATTCTATTGAGGGTGTGGTTTTGTGAGTGTATGTATAACATTTCCAGAAATCCTCGGTTTTTCTTGTTGAGCTCGGTATCTAAAATTTTGACGTTCCTGAAGTCCATGGTGTGGTTGGTATCTAAGCAATGCATAGCAAGGGCTGACCTTTCTGCTTCTATCTTTACATCCCTCTCATGTTCATAGGTCCGAGATCGCAGAAGTCTTTTTGTTTGTCTTGTACATGTGGCATTACAATTTTGACAGTCAATTTTGTAGATACAGTGAATTTTCTCGGGAAGAGGAACTCTATCTTTACCTAGAGAGGAAAATTCAAGCTTTTGTGATAGAATAAAAATTGGCAATAATTCATGTTTGAGCGTTATGGTGCGTAATTTCTTCTCCAAATAAGGATCATAAGGCAAGAATATTTTTGATCTGAGAATCATTGTTCTTTCTCGTACATCATTATTGTGATAAGAACTATTGCAGATGTGGGATAGTCTGGTTTTCATGCATTTATCAATAAAGTGTGAAGGATAGCCGTTCTGTAACAGATCATTTTTCATAATATTCAGATTCTGGGGGTGAAGTTCTTCATCGGCTAATTTAATGGGTTTATTCATACCAAATTGTAGATTATGGCAACTCTCTGATTCTTTGGATGGTGCAGAGAGTATTAAATGGATCTACCGGAGGCAATAGATTTTCGAAACCAATTAATAAGTGGAGTTTGATATGGACGTTGTTCAATCAAAATGTCTAAAAAGCTGAAACTATTGTCTTGATTTTCTCTTTCTATGGTGAATCGAAGATTCGAGTTATAGCTATTGAGAGATTGTAAGGCAAATTCTATGGAGTCTTTGTGTACGATTGCGCACGTACCATCTACGTAACGTCGGAAGTATAAGACACGGTTATTCAAGATTTCTGAGCAATATAGTTTCAATCTCTCCAGCGCTAGATCCGCGAACCATGGGCTAGAACAGTAACCCATTGGGAATCTAGTTTTTGTTTATAAAATGAACCATTGTATTGCAGAAAGGTGGAGTTAAGTAACAAGCGTATCCCATCGAGGAACTCACATTTAAAAATTTTACCTTCGAGAACGCATTCAAGGTGCTCCCATTTTTCACTTATGGCTGATATAATGATGAAAAATTCTAGATTAGAGAAGAGGGCAATGACGTCAAAGGAGACAAAACGATATCCAGATGGCACAATGAAATTGTCCAACTCTTCTTTTACTGTCAAACTGTTCTCAACTGAGTGTTGAGGTCTGGGGATGTATTCATTGAAGAGCTTGGAGATGGCTTTATTAAAATTGTATGAGGGACTGTCTATTGCTGACACTATTACTCTTATGGGAAGATTTGGTTTGTGTATTTTGATAAGACCGTAGGCTCTGGGAAGTTTTTTGCCAACGAAACAAATTCCAACAATGTTGTGGGATTTGTTTCGCTGCGATTGATATCCGTAATCAACGAAGAGACCGTGGTTATAGGCCTGCTTTTTCATTTCCTTGTACCCAGCGAACCTCCGCCAGGATGTCTGTATGTCTGAAAGACGTCTTATTGAGGGTGTCTGTGAGGGATGTCTGCAGGCAGTCTGCTAGACATCTGATTGTGGTTGTCTCCAACACAGACTTCAATAGTGTGTCCCACAGACATCTCTAGCCTACCCAATGAAATAAATAGATAGAAATCTTCAAAGGTTCTGTGTGAACGTTTTTGGGCCCGTTTCTCCACAACAACCGGTTGAGTATAAATCTGCAATCTTAACTTATACACATGAATTAACCTCCCAGTGCAAATATGACTACTGTCCTAATTTTCCAGTCCTCCATTAGAGAATTATGGAGATGTTTCCTAACCCACAACTGTCATGGAAGAGGGAATGGGCATAGTTTGAAGCTATTCCTGCAAATTCCCATAAGAAATAATTGCTCAGTCTCATAGTCTCCAACTAGAGGTCACCAAAATGTCGTTGAAAGAAGTACGAATCTCACTTTTTACATCATGCAAGATCACCGGTTTCAACTTTTTCGCCTGCCTGTTCAAAGTATTGATGAATTGGAATTTTCAATCAAAATCTGAAAGAGAATGAAGATCTCAGAAGAGATTTGGTTAGTATTGCTTCTACCACTTGATAAAAGCCATCAAATATTTGATATGAAATTTCATTTATTGGTCTGTATCAGATGTACAAGTTCAATCCGTACAAACATTTGAAGAATGGTCTCTTGCGCAGTTTGATAGTTCCACAGAGCTACAAACAGAGTGCTCAAGGAATGATGGCCTATGTACTTTCAAATGATGTTGATACAAATGTCACATGGCTCATCCGCAAACCAGGGAGAGTAGTCACAGGTGACACGATTGCTTTCAAGATCATAGTAGGTGAAGCCATCTGAATTAGAATTAGTATTGATGATTGAATTGATGCTATGGTGACAATATCCTGTAATTCCTTTTTGTAGATACGGCCATTCAAGAAATCAAAACTCTGGCTACTGAGCATGAGGTGGTATTTATCTGACGTGAGTGGGTTTTCAGGATGAAGAATAGGATCGCTTGGTAAGATAACAACAAGATTCATATTTGTGCGCTCTCAATATTCCATATCCACTGAAATTGTCATTTTTTAATCTGTAATGCTTGGCTCGCATCAATCACAATTACAATCCATATTGTTATTTAGGGACTTTCGTTATTTCTTAGAATAGAATGAATACATCTACCTTATCATTTATTGAATTTTGAACCTATATCCATCCAGTGTCGAGCGAAATTTTTAATTTTTCGTATATCAATGAAACAGACGATTTCTTTCGCACTAGGCATCCAGTTTGTTGATAGAGAGAAAAATTCTGCCGTGGCTTTGATATATTGTCTTTCTCATACTTGGCAGTTTTCTGGCGCCGCTCGCGCTCTGAATCACACACAAAGCTGGGGTTAGGTGTGTTCCATCGAATTCGTTTGACGCGGGTTCTGGCGGCGGCGTCCGTTCCTTTCCCTTTCGGAGTTGATGCATGCAGGTAGATTCAAGATCGTGCAGCTGCATTTTGCATCCCTTGCAATTTCCCCAGTGAAACCCAGTTTCCCAAAAGGTATCTGTCGTGTTTCTATCCTTTTTTCTACCCAATATCAGCTTCCCCGTCGTCACCTCGGGCTCGACGAACAGAAATTAATGAATAAACTTCTTTTCTGAGGTCGACCCGAGGAATGACGAAGGATATCAGCGAGCGGCGAGCGAGTTGAACGCGGCGGAACTGCGCCGCGTTGTTGCCGAGATTTGAGCGCCGCCGTCGCCGCTCGGAGGCAGTACCTCTCGGCCAGCGGATTTGTGTGTGTGCGCGTGTGCCGGCGAGGCCGAGAGGAAGCCTCGACGAGCGGCGCGCGGCAGTTAGCGGTTGGCAGCAGCAAGCAGCAGCACGCGGCAGTAGCTGCCGCGATAGTAGACCGCTATTACTCCGTTTTCGGAGCACGGGCCCTCGAGCCCAGTGAACAGTTCCTCGCGAGGTGAACGGGCCACGGAACTCGCTGCTCAACATTCTGCCGCCACGAGGAGGGCCTGAGCGGCGAGCCCAAGGGGAGCCGCCCCGAGGAGCGCGGCACAGGAGGAGCTCGAGTGGCAGCAGCTGGTGCAGCCGGCACGCCGGGCCAAGACCCTAGAGACGACGGTGAGTGGCCCCTTTCATGTGTTCCCCTCACAGTGCCGCGCCGTACCCTCGCGCCTCGGGAACATCGGGCTCGCGTCGCGTTCCGAGTTCGCGATCGGTAGTGTCGGACGCCACGGTGGAGCTTTAGCCCGCTATCGCGCGATTCTTTTTCGCCTTGCCAAGCGGTCCGTGCATTCGGCACCATCGGGCACGGCATCGCGATCGCGTCACGCCATCGAGCTGTGAGCTCGCCAAGGGTTGAGGCAGTGCGCGGGCCACTACGGCATCTTGCCGGAACGCCGCACGCCTCACCCGGTCTCCGCCGACATTCCGTGGGCTCGTGAGGAAGGCGCCTCGTGGCGCTCGGGTTTCGCCATTTTGGCCACGCGGTCGTCGTCGGCGGCCATGTTAGCGCACGATGGACCGGTTCCGGTGAGGGCGGAAAGCACTGCGACGTCAGCGCCCCGCGCGCCGCGTGGCGACGCATAGAAGTGCGGAAATCGGAGTCAGGGCCGTATATACTCATGTCAGCGCCCCCGGCCAGGGCTTTATATACTCGTTGTGTAGAAGTGGTGCGGGTGCCCAGTGATAACCGCGAGCGACAGAATAGGTCGATTCTGTGACTGATAGATGGATATTCAAGGCAGTTAAATAGATGTTGCTTGGAGATTGACGGCTTGCGGCCAGGACGTGTAGCTGGTCACAGCATGGATTTAGTGTTTGAATGAACGCCCCTCTTATTTTGGTACTTTGGATAAAATTTCGGACTTTGAATTTGAAGAGTATACTCCCCCTACCCTATTTCAGCTGCGCATCCCCATAATAGCCGTGGCGGCTACCCCACCCTTCGTGGCGTGGGAACCCGGCCTATTCCCGATCCGGCCAAATATAAATGACTGTAGCTACACACACACACACACACACACACACACACACACACACACACACACACACACACACACACACACACATACATATATATATATATACATATATTCTCCCCCACGCCACGTTACAAGCCATACTTCCAAATTCCGGGTTTATGCGCGAAAAGAAACGTGCTATTTCTGACCTTAACCTATGCATTTTCAGCAATTGGCGTGGAGTCCGGTATTTCCCTTATTATTCGTTTGTTGGGCCCCAACATTTTGCCTCTTCATCTAAGCCAAATTGATTCGTTTTTTCCATAAAATATCTTCAAGGTGAAATAAATTGCTCTGAGCATTATGGGAGTGTGGAACGTGAGAGGAATCCCCTCACTCTGCTACTATTCTCAGTCTTTACAGTGGCTGCTATTTTGTTGAATAATTTGCTTCGTGATCAACGATGGAGCCTTCCACTTACAGTCACAAATAGTTAGTCATGTCTATAAGCTCTGAGATGTACAGGTCTGAAAAGTCTGTCCCCTCGAGCAAGTTAGTATCACAGCAAAAATGTAGCCCACTGTAATACATTCCTGCCTGTTGGAGTAGCTTTCTTATAAACTGCTCCCATTGATTGATCCAGCAATAAGAATTTTTTGAATGCAAAGAGTAATCATCTTTTGGTTTGATAACCTTTCATCTCATGACAACCCTGATCTATTACAGGCTTGCGAGAAGTAAGAAATTTTGTGGCTTCAAGGAATGAATGCTCATATGAATTGGTGTGACACAAATGCAATTTAGATTGGATCAAATGTAACAGTAGAGCACAAAGTGAATGCCGGCAGGATTGCTAGTCCATCGACCTTCGCAAAGGCTTGATTCTAGGAGAAAGTTCGTTGCTGTAAAGTTTGTTTGACCAGACCTAGATCTGACAAATTACATAGCAAGGAGTTTATCTGAACTGGTCTTTCATGATCCATGTGCTTGTGAGGAAGCGAATCGTGGAGGTATGTCACTGCTTTCTTCCAAATATGATTATTCGACAAGTAGATTACTCGAGTGACCATGCAGAGCAGCAGTGAGCACTGACATGTTTTATTGGTTTCAATTGCTTGATAGATCTAGATTCTACATTTCTGTGTTTAATAGGATGTGTCAATTCTGAATCATAGCGATTTTTGTGTATCTTTCATTTGGGAAATTATTTGGAATTCAGTCGCAATCAGGTAAGGCCTTGTATAGGAACTAATTTACCTCAATCCACAGTCACTTAGGCGGTGACATATCTCCAGAATTGAGGTTGCACATGGTGTACGCAGATGATATATTGATATTCTCTAGAAAGAATCGGTAGCAATTCAACTGAGTTTTCGTTTGAAGAAATTTGAGTACCGGTAGACATCCTGTGTTCATTTTTGAATTATTATAAATTGATGGTTATTTCTGTGCAACCAGTCCGAACTATTGGTAGGAGGGTAAAAACTCTAGATGGAGGGGCACATACTTCAATGAAACCTTGAAGGAAATTCTCTTCAAAGTGAGGGAAAATTAAGGCGCCCAAGGTTCAGTTTGCTTGTATTAATTCCACATGTTCGCATTACTGCTGAGGTCGATTTTTTCAATTATTTGCAAATACTCCTCCAATATTTGAATCTGATAGCGAGGCTGTCGTCTATGAGAATTGATTATAATGGGATGTTCCTCTTTACTCATTCAAACTTCTATTATAAAGTCTTATCACTCATTTGATTTTCATCAATTCTCTCCATAATACTTTTTACAATTGCTTTCTTTCAACATGATCAGAAGAAATAAAGAGATTGTTGATCTAACAAAGAAATGGCAACGTCATCGAATTCAAATGGCTTATGATAGAGAATTGAAGAAAATTATAATTTCAGATTTAGTAAGAAAATCTCGTTCAGCTAATCCTACCTCCCATTCATCTGATGTTTCGATGAATGATGTAAATATGAGAGAGATGGATGATTCTCAATCAAATTCAGAGAATGATAATTTTCACGTAGATTCAGATAACTCTCCGGAAAATTACCACCACGCTAATCCTACACTTGATGCTATTGCTCCTAGTTCCGATGCACCTCATGAGGCGGGTCATGACCCAAGTGATGAATCTGATCTCGAATCTAATCCTGAATATTATGATGTTGATGATGACACTCTCGAGGAGTTCAATTCAAGAAATTTATTAGTAGAATGGAGTGTACGTCATAATGTTCCGCAAGTCGCGGTATCAAATTCATTAGTAGGATTGCGCAAAGCCGGCCACGAGGATCTCCCAAAAGATGCTCTAAAAACACCCAGAGATACAAGCTCTACAGTAAATTCAATGGGAAAAGGTAGCTATGCTCATCATGGTCTCGGAAAAGCTATCAGAGATTTTTTGACGTGCGTTGATCCAGATTTGATACCGGATATAGTTGAATTCGATATTCACGTAGACGGTTTAGATATATCAAAAAGTTCGGCTAGCAAAATTTAGTCTATTTTAGGGAGCATAGTGAATGTTCCTTCGGTATCTGATAAACCTTTTGTAATTGGTCTGCATCATGGGTCGAGTCATCCCGATGATCCTCATGAACTCTTGAAGATGTTCAGAACAGAATATGAACATTTGCGCGATTCAGGTTTCATTATCAATGGGAAGCCCATCAAGCTTCGTCTAAGGGATGTCATTGCAGATACTCCTGCGAGGAATTACCTGTTAATTTTTCCAGCTCACAGTAGTAGGTGCGGTAAATGCATTCAAATTGGAAAAAGTGTTCACAGACGGTACGTTTTCCTTGAAATCGATTCTCCCTTGCGAACTAGAGAAACGTTGAGGTGAGATGTTCCTCTAAGATATATAGACGTGGATTCACCTTTGGACGACATTGTTGATCCCATTGACGATGTGCCGTTAGATCCCATGCACCAAGTGTACATGGGTTGTACCTCGAGGCGTGTAGAAATATTCATAGATTCTCTTGAGAGCCTGCGTAATGAGGAACTGATTAAATCGCTGAACATTGAGTACAAAAATTTCAAGGAATCGACGCCTTCAGATCTTGTTCGTCTCCCTCGGAGCTTTGCTGAACTCAAAGATTTTAAGGCCACTGAGATGCGAATAGTTCTCCTGTACACTGGCCCAGTTATCTTTGCTAAATACATCCCAGCAGAGGCAATGCTCCATTCCAACACTCTTCATCTGGCCATTCGGCTACTCAATAACCCCGATCATTACACTTCTAATGCCGTCTTCATTGAAGAACTTCTGATCAATTATGTGTGTAGAATGAGAGTTTTATATGGTGACCACCACATCATTTACAATATTCATAATCTGATCCATTTAGTTAAGGCAGTATTGAAACATGGCTCATTAGATTCTTACAGTGCGTTCAAATACGAGAGCTTTTTAGGTATACCGAGAAGAATGGTTCGTAAAGGGAACTTTGTTCTTGCTCAAATGATGAATAGGTTGGATGAAAATACTGTGAAGACTACGGTAGAATCAACAACGTCAACTCGTATCGTATCAGGATTTTCGCTTCCAGAAGTATCGAAGAAACTCATTGGTCTTGGTGGATATAACAACTGTTATGAATCAGTCCAATTCTCAAATTGCACGTTGACTTGTCAAAAACCCAACAACTGCTGTCTTTTGCGTAGTGGGACTTCCGTATCTGTTAAGCATATTTGAAAATTCAAATAGTGGAGAAAAAGTGATTAATGGGCACAAATACAATAACTGCGAATCGATCGAGAACCATCCGGTAGATTCTAGATTATTTGATATCGGTAGATCTAAAGAGGTCTCTGATGGATTATTCGAATGGCCTAACAAGTTTATCAAACGAAAAGTATTCTCGATCTACTTTCAAGACTATTTTTACTTCTTCCCCATACGTCATACGCACCATTTTTAGATTTTAATTATTTCACTCGTCGTGTACTCTAATTTTAATCGACTTCCAGTGGTTCGTTAGAGTAACAGGTTGTAAAAATGAATGTTCCATGAGAAATCGCACGTTGTCAGACAAAATATTAGGAAATCATCCAAATTTAGCCAGAATCCTCTAAAATTGGGGTTTTACTTGCTGAATGTATGAGAATACACACAACTGAATGAATCGAGGAGAAATGTCGAATTCAAATTGGCAATAATCGTAGTGTGAGAGGTTTTACTGGATTTTTTTATCATTAATGAACTAACACAACTTTTCCTCGTATTTTGAGGAATTTTGCTCAAATAAATATTAAATCTATCGAATAAAATGATCCCATCAAATATTAAATCCATCCTTGAATTCGATGACTTGCCAAAGTCTTCCTAGTTGTTATATTTTCAGATCTCATTACAAAATTCCCATCTTCAATTATTTGGCCAATTTTCGTAGAAAAATTGCTACTATTGCGAATTGAGACTACTGCTACGGAAAAGAATACATTCTGTGATTATGCTGATCACTTAATCTTATTCTCAGATTTCCCTCAATCGGTCATTTGATCTCGCACAAAGATGAGCAGAAACCCGCCGTTATCTCAACAGCAATATGGACAGACTTGTCTCAGCAGCAAAACAGACTATCTCCGGCTCAGCAACAATGCAGACAGACTTTGTCGCAACAACAAAACAGACAGGCCTTGTCTCAACAACAAAACAGTCAGACTATCTCTCAACAACAAAACGGACAGGCTTTGCCTCAACAACAATACAGTCAGACTATGCCTCAACAACAGAACAGAGAGACTTCATCTCATCACTCAATCAGCCGGACGGTTTTACCAATTTTCAATCAACGATGACCAGTGATGAAATCTCTCGGTCCGAAAAAGAATGCTAAGGAGCTATGCGGCGCAGCACCATCACCCGCTCAAATAAGTCGTAAGTTGAGGGTTTATTGCCGAAAATGGCAATGTTTCGCCTCGATTGTCTCGCTTTTCATTATTAGATTCTCAACTCGTTCACTAGCTAATCTTTTTGGTATCGGATACGCGTTTTTTATATCACAACATGTTTCTATCACCTGCCGAAAAGATGAAAAAAAAAACATGGAATTGAATTTCTTGTTTTCTGTTTTTTCTCTCCCAAGTTGAAACTGTGAGGCTCCATATATACAGTCCAGATTGTTTCGTGTATCAACGAAGATTCTGCAGGATTTCTTTTGATTTTCCGATGCACTCTAAGAACATCATCACGAGTTACTATATTAGATGCAAGAGTGAACGAGTCAAGTAAAGAAAAAAAGATTCCTCTGAACGATCGAGCAAATGTGAAATTCCTAATCCAATTCTTGTTCCAGGAGCTGCTTTGAAGCCCAAGACCAATGTGGTTGTTAATGCTGAGATTATTCGGAATTTGCAATCGCAGAATAAAGAATTTGCCACCTCTGCGATTCAGCACCAATCATGTGATGAGCAGCCTACATCAACAACTGTCGTAACTGACAAAAATAATAGTCAGTCAGCTTCCGGTGTTACTGCAGGTGGCAAAACTTTCAGGCCGGTCCCAATGAAAGAAATAGCACAATCAGGGAAAAGAGCATCTGCCACAGAGGAAACATTCAACATCATAACAGCAAACGATCAGTTGACGTCCATTCTGCCCAATATTCTCACGGATTTCGGATTTTGTTCCATATTGGCCACTGATACTTGGACTTTGTGTGATTGTTTGAGTGCAATTTCGAATCGTTGAATCATTGCTGATGGAAATCTGCAAAAAGCTCTGATTTGGTATAGTCAGGGCAAGCCTTGGCAATATCGCGTCATTATTCATTTCAGACGTATTTGATATCCATTCAGTCTTTCTTGCTGATTGCCTTTCAAATGCATTATACCGCGATAGAATCATCCACATCTTTTACATTCTCCATACATACAGATCCCGAAGAATATTACGATAGCAACTATCCATACGACGAAAGTCAGGGACGTGAAACAGACGTTACGCCTGATGGATCAGTGAAAAAGACTGACGAAACCAAAAATTCATTGACCACCCCGCTAGAGACAGCTGCTTCGAGTCGGCCCTGCGCCGAAATTCAAGACGCATTGCTCCTCGACGTTCACGATACAGCAAAACTGCAGGAATTAGAAGATCAACTCCATGACTTCAATTGTTGTACGTATGCTAGAATCTTCAAAATCAAATAGGAGTGTCAAGATATATTTCGATAATCCTCATGATTCGATGTTGATCATAATAAATTCTTCCATCAGGTTCCGGTTGCCCCCAACGTCTTGATCTCATGAGCATGAAGATCATTAGTATAGACGAGAAAATGGATTGTTTGCTGAGAAAATTTGAAAACATTTCACAACTTCCCATAACTGACGTCGACTGCAAACCAAGTCTTTTACCTGCTTTTCCGCTTTATACGGTGGAAGATTTTCGAAATTTTGAAGAGCTATTACAATCCAGCCTAGATGCTCAGAGCGAATTTGTACGTTACACAATCTATCAAGAATGACCGAACCTTGCATCAGTACTTTCATTCTTTCTGATTTCAGATTGGAGTACTTTCGCGTTGCGGCGGGGACTCTGTTAAAGTTGCTGTCAGAAACGCTATGAAAAAAGTCATGGCAGATGAATTGGCCGACTTATGCACATTCTCAATTCAAAAACCGAACAAGGTCATCATAGGGGACACGATGTTTGTCAATTTGATCGCTGGTGAGTTATTGTTTTCTATGATCCAGTTTCCAGGAATTTTTCCCTTTGATACGAAATTTTTCTATTCTAGCCATAGTTCTGGGACTCCCAAAATTACTTGAAAACACAAAAGATGATATATTGAAGGAGATAGAGTATTGGATGAGGAAATCTTCGGATCGACTCAGCCAAAAAAAAAAGTAACAGTTCCATTCAAGATGCAATCGTTGAACTCTGAACTTGAAAGGTAATGATGCTGTTCGATTGCTCTGAATTGTTTGAAGTGTTCAAGAGATTCAAAGAATTTTTGTATTTCCTATCTGATTATTATTTTTGGATGAGAATATTTCTAACATGTTCTTGTATGCATGCCCCAGCTTCCACTTTGTATCGAATAATTGCATTCAACTCTTTTTACGAAGAGTTATTTATTGTGTCCACGACTAATTTGATTCAATTTGTTTTTCAAAATGATGTCATGTTCTCTATTATAACAGTACGGATGTTGCAGTCTTCAAGCGTATGCGTTTTTTTAGAAAGAATGTTGACATTGCTAATCTCTGAAATTATAAAAAATCTATATTATAAGCTTGATTAGCAATCTTTTTCCAATTTTGCGGGAACGTGAATATATACTATTCATACTAGGTTTGAGGATGTGCTCGTTTGAGTATTTTTCATCCGAGATGAATAAATTTACCATATTCTCATGACAAATTTTCTCCTTCAAAGGCATGAAAAACAAGGTGAGCATTCAGAATGG
>JAPYYZ010002069.1:0-26541 GCA_030522705.1 Eretmocerus eremicus | reverse complement strand
GACTTGCCACGTCGCACCATTCGCTTCAGTCTTCCGTGCAGATCTCTCACTGACCTTTTATCATGATCCAGACCACTGACATAACTAGGGCTTGTTCGAACAAAGACAATCAGGCTGATTCTCTTCGATAGAAACGACGAGAATCAAGCCACGCGTCATGTATTTTTCCCTGTTTTTCCCCGGACTTCTTCACGAAAAAGGGGCCATGGAATCGATCCTTAAGTGGGAAACAGCCGTGGATCTCGGGGTCGTTTCCAGATAATAATTTTGGACCAATTCCAGAATCATCGCCACTATTCGTAGTCTCTCTGCCATTGAAGTACGTCATCAAGAGGAACATGGACAAACCAAATCCGGATGAGATTGCTCTACTTTCAACTCCGACGAGTGGTTTAAGAATTTGATTCTCGAATCCCGAAGTGTTTCTCAAATCTTCCCCCCCCCCTCGTGTATAGAATCCGCCACTGCAATTGGAAAGTGAAACCTACCAGTCATTATCCGATACGGGAGGATGCCTCTTTGTTGGCCAAGAGACACAGAGCATTCGTGAGTATGAGCTATCGATGCATTGTCAGATGCTAAAAAGCCATTCTGAGACTATAACTATGGAATTTTCCACGAAAATAGCATTTTCTCTTTGTCTTGAGTCAAAGCTTCGAGTCAAATTTAAGCAGTTCATGTTGTCGAACCTATTCTTAAGGAGAAATCAATTTTAAATCTCGCAGATTCGACGAGAAATCGAACGCCGAATAAAGTCTGTCAAACGTAAACAGAGCCGCCGTAACCTCGAAATTCCGCAACTTTATTCAAATATACCCAAAAATCGGTGCATAGGAGCTCAATAAGAGTTTGTGGGTGTGAATCAGCGTGATCTAATCTCTCAGCCTGCCAAGTTTCATCAAATTCAGCCGGGAGCCAAAATCCTCGCATTTTGTGCGGGGTCCTTTGGCATTTTGGTTCTTGAAGAAATTGTGGCATCTCAATGAGGACTCATTTGGAACCCGTGCGACACGACAATGCCATTCCGGTATCGCTGGTCGGGTCACACTGTGGAAAGTTTCTGGCGGATTTGGTGAGTTTCTTCGTGAGTCGTTGACGCGTTTTCTTCCAATTGTGATTTTCGTGAGAATCACCGGTATCAAAAAAATAGTGAGTGATTACCTCTCCAGACTTCATCCGATTCTGAGGGGGTCACCTTGACATTGATCTTAGAGGTCATTCCAAGGTATTTTGGGCGTAGAACTAAATTTTTCGATGGACTTCTGTGTTTTTGACCTTGGAATCGTCTTCCACGTGGAATTTGACATACAGATAGCATCCATGGTATCGGCCGAGATGACTTATCGAGGTTATCAGAAGCTCGCAAAATCAATTAGTGAAAAAAAAGGACTGAATTCGGAGGTAAAATTCTTCATCCGACTCCGATCGGTCATCAGGTTCCGAATCCGGTTTGTCGGCGATCGGCGAGTATAGTTGATGATTTAACTTCCATCGACCATTAACGATGGAACGGACAAAAGAAGTTCGAAATTCAACGTTGTTGTTTTGCCATTTCCTGCTCAAGATCCCATAATTTCCTTACTTCTTGTTTCAGACATGCACAACTTTTCGTATCTGTAAGCAGAATTATTCCACACGAATACTCGGGGATCCGTGCTTGCAAGAATGAGAATTTGCTTGCATACGCGAGTTCTGGAATTAGCTAGCGCACGAGAGCTTCGGAATCCTGTTGCTTACGGGACGAATTTCGGTGGCCGTGGCGGGATTCAATCACCCTTTCAATCGAGACATAGCAGGTGCTCACGCTCGCAACTATGAGAATCATCTGGCGCCGGGAGGATTCTCTTGGAGCAAGATATACTCGAAAGTTTGTGTATGTGAGAATAGAAATTCGCTCACGTACGCAAGCTCCAGAATCGCCTCGCTCATGCGACCTTTGAAATCCTGTCGCAAACGGAACAAATTCCAGTGGCGGAGGGGGAACTGGATCATTCGTTCCGTTGAGACCGAGCTGGTGCTCGCGTACGCGAGTATGGAGATGATCTGGCGCAAGCGAGGATTTGCTTGAAACAATGTATACTTAAGAGTTTCTGTACGTCAAGAAGGGAATTAGCTTGCGTACGCGACAGATTCCGAGGATGGAGGTGGACTGGAAATTTGCGTACGTGAGCTCAGGCACCTTCTGCTTTCGCAAAGAATTTTTTCTGTTGATATTCGGTCGGTGCTCGCGTACGCGAGTATGGCAATCATCCCGCGCTCGCGGGGATTCCCTTCAAGCGGGGAAAAGCTGGGTGTCCGTTGTGCAAGGATAGGAATCCACTCGCGTACGGAACAAGTCTCGGTGGTAGAGGGGGAGTTGAACCGTTCGCTCTGTTGGGACTGAGCCGGTGCTCGCGTAGGCAAGTATGGAGATGATCCAGCGCACGCAAGGATTTCCTTGGAGCAAGGTACACTCGAGAGTTTGTGTACGCCAAGGAGGGAATTCGCTCGCGTACGCAACCTCCAGAATCCTCTCGCGTACGCGAGTATCAGAATCCCCTTGCGTACGTGACAGATCCCGAGGACGGAGGCGGACTGGGAGCTTGCGTACGTGAGTCGAAGCACCTCCTGTTCGCGCAAAGTATCTCTCCTGTCGATATCCGGTCGGCGCTCGCGTACGCGAGTATGACAATCGTTTGGCGCACGCGAGGATTTTCTTGGAGCGAGGTATACTCGGGGATTTGTGAAAGCAAGAATGGGAATTCGCTCGCGTCACCGAGCTCCGGAATTCACTTGCGCATGCGAGCACTCGATTCCTCTCGCGTACGCGACAGATTCTGGTGGTGGAGATGAACTCGAGTCTTGCGTACGCGAGTTCGGGTGCGTCTCCGCTTGTGCGAAGAATTCCTCCTGTCGGGACTGAGCTGGTGTTTGCGTACGCGAGGATTGAGAGCAGATAAGATTCTTTCTGGGGCTCGCCTTCGGGAGTATAGGAATCGGCTCGCTTGTATATGAATTTTTTCGACATTGAGCGATCGCTCACGTGTGCATGGTTTTTCTCACAAATTGGAATCGGCTCGCGTACGCGAGTTCCGGCACAGGCTCGTAAAGCAAGGGTAGTCGACGACCGACAGAATGTTGGGACTCGTAACTGCAAAATCTCGCACCCGCTCGCATACGCGAAGAACCTCTGAGGTCGAGTTTAAGTGGATAGTTCGCGTACGCAAGTAAGACAATCGGCTGGTCCTCCGCGAGGATCATCTGCAAGGGAGCCATAGGCTGAATCCAGTTAAGATCAGGCAGCGGAAACATTCTGAGAATTCAATCGGCTCCTCTCTGAGATATATGATTTCAGAAACAAGATGATAAGACATGTATTTTTTTGTTTCACCCGAAAGCGCTCGGTTTCGAAAATATTCGATCTCGGAGTTTGGAAGCCTCACTGCGATTTTCGTGAGAATTGGAAGTTTGAAATTGTAAAAAAATCGATAAATCATGCTGATCTTCCAATATCTTCAAAAATCTTCATACATATGGTCAAATGTACTAAAAGACATGAAAAAAAATAGGTATGGGGCAGGAATAGGTCGGGTATATGCGAGAAATTGGATTTTTACGTAAAACAGAAAAAAATCGTCTTCTCAAAAACAACATCTTTTTTTTGCTGAAAATTTTTTCGTAGGGGCACAATCTTATGACGGATATAATGCAATTGGTTTTTTAGGCTTTAAAGATCTGAGGTGAGTGCTATATATTTTTTTCGATGAAAAAACATCGAAAATCACAATATCCGTGTATACAGCACAGATACAGTGACTGAGACGGCTGTACAGGTTCGTAAATTCATCTTTCTACTCGCTGTCTGTGGTTGGAATAATCCATAGGCAGTGTAACAGATTCGCAGACGTTTACGCGACCTTCCAAGAAGATAGTTGCGCCACATTCCCACCCGATGTCTCGTGAGCAGCACAATAATCTCTTCCGAGTTCAAACAGAACAAATTTCAGTAAGGTTTTGGCAGTGCAGGTGTGCACTCATTCATCTTCTATCAATGGAGGTGTCATCTCAAAGCGGGAGAAAATTCCCAGAACGTTTGAAATGCCCAGATCTCTCGGATGTTCATACGGAAGCAATCTATGCCAAGAGCGAAACGAATGAGTTTCTCAAATAAGAATGCCTTGCTTCTCTTCTGAGATACTCGTACCCCGGAAAAGATATGAGTGGTGAGTCATATGTATGTGAAAATTGTTCTCATGAGTTCGCTAATAACTTCTGAGTGTCATTCGGACCAGTGATAAGTGACAATAATCCTAATGATAGTGGGTGCTTTATTGATGACGTACGTATTGACCCCTTGGTTAGTGAATTTGAGAATCTTCCCAGTGACATTCATGATGATGATCCTGATTCTGAACCAGATCGGATTGATCTATGTCAGCAGATAAATAAAGTTATTGCCAAGTTTGACAGTGTCGTATCACCGTTGAGAATTTTGCGAGTCCATAAGGAGCAGTTCGCAACGAGGAAGAGGAGGCAGATTGTCGAGTGCCATGCAGAGCAAACAAGTGAGAAATTGTCGAAAATTTGTGAAGTTTCACTACCGCAGCTCAAACGTATCCCCTGCGAAGAATGGGTTCGTAATTTTCCCTCCGCACTCGCAAATTGTGAAAATAAATCTGAGCAAGTTCGGTTACTCACAATCTTACCTGATGAATTTAGCAAAGCACATATCCTAGGAATATTCCCAAATGTGACAAAACACCTTATAGATGAGTCCCGAAACTTGAAATGCTCTACTGGAATTTATTCTCCTCGAGAAGCTTTCACTCGTCATTGTATTAGTGATATCGATGGGAAAAAAGCTCTGCAGTATCACTTGGATGATGATCTTGATTGTCC
Organism: Eretmocerus eremicus; assembly: GCA_030522705.1. NCBI lineage: Eukaryota > Metazoa > Arthropoda > Insecta > Hymenoptera > Aphelinidae > Eretmocerus > Eretmocerus eremicus. The sequence goes on along the minus strand of JAPYYZ010002069.1, from coordinate 21,663 downwards.
TCGTCAGAGTGCCAATGAATCAGATGTGAAGAATGTCCGCGAAAACGGTTCCAAAGTACCGAAAGTGAAGAGATTCATGACTAGAAGTATCGAAGATACCTATAGGATACTTCGTGACAAGAATCCATCCGTCAATAATAGCAGAACAATTTGATTATCATTTCGGATGGTGCTGCTGCCCACTTGAAGAACCGGTTTCAAGCTTGGGAGCTCTTCCGCTTATCTTCAAGAAAGTCATGTGTTTTTTTCAGCGACAGGTTACGGAAGAGGAGCTTACGATGGAATCGGTGAATTTGTGAAACATCACGCGACTATACACAATTTGAGGAAATCGCATCTGGGAGCGATAGATAATGCAAGTTCTTTTTTAGCAAACGTTGCAAGTATACTACAGCGATGATTTCGCTCGAAATCAATGCTCTTGATTTAGCCAAATTCCGATCGAAGAGAGTTGCAGCATGGAAGAAGGTTCCTGCACTCAAGGGAATTCGGAACTCTTATGCCTGGAGAGTTCACATTTCGGATGATGATACGCGAGTGTTCCAGATCGCACGCACCGCCAAGCATCCATGGAAAAAATTCGTATTTTGAACGCAATAGTTGCAAGTTCCGAGTCAACCCAAAGTGCCGACATGTATGAGAGGTTTGTAACATATATGGATAGTTTTTGGGAAGAGTCATTTTGCAAATCATAAATTACATAGATTATTTTGATTTTCGGCATTGATTAAGCAGTTGGAGTGAGTAATACGAATATACAATGAATAATTTGTATCTGGACCATAAATTTCCTCAATTCTGACAAAATAATATGCTTTGAGAGCGGTGCATATTGATCCCAAAATAGTCTAGCTCACTTCACTTCTGGAAGGCGTGCTGTGATCTCCGATGGAGATGCTGGACCTATTCAATTGTTGAATGAAGAGCGAGTTTATGGTCCAGATGTTGTTGTAGTGGAAGAAAAATGCGTTAACCATGTTGCCTAGAGGTTATTGACAGGACTTAGAAATTTGAGGGAAGAATACTCAGCAGAAAGTGTTACTTTATGTGGAAAGAGAGTTGATGCACTGACTGATCAGGTGATAAGTAAATTGTGCAGTTTCCACAGGAATGTTATAGTTTAGAATGCACTACATCCACATCTGATGGAGTCATTGTTGGTTTTTTCTTCAAAGGCATTTCCCTCCAATTCGTATTCTTGACGATTCATACATTTTCAGATTCCATTTGGCGATGAACCCATTGATGGATCTTCGTGAAACTTCGGTGACATCATCAGTATGCCTAGTAGAACAGATTTGTGAGAGAGTTTTCCAATTCACTTAGTTCACTCAGGACAATTATGATGAGATCCTCGAGACTACCGCCAAAACCATGCACATATCCTCTGTTCCAAGGACGTTTCCAATAAATCAGTCATAATTTTGCTACTCGAAGTGAAATACTAATTCGCTCTCACAAAAATGCTCATCTTGGGTATACTTTCCAGAGTGAATTCCCCCAGAAATAAAGAATTCATAGTTCGTTGCCAATTGAATTTTGAATGTAAGCTGTTTTCAAGGATTAAATGGTATCCTTGAAAGATATATGGGGACCTCAAAATCATGTAGGGGTCAAATTTTACATTGTTTTTTTGTACTCGACGGGACAAAAGAGGTTTTGAGGGTGTATCTTATAGGCGCTCCAAAATAGCGTTTCGACCTGCCTATATACTGGAACAGACAAAAGAAAAAACATGGGAGAAATCGTATTCCGTGCGGAAGCTGAATTGAAAATGATATTCGGTGAAGAAGAATTGATGAGTGAAATCTTACTCACTAAAGGTTTCAGACGCAACTATCAATGCAGAGAAAGAGATATATTTCACATGATTCTAACGGCAGTATAATGAACAATGAATAAAACAGGGGGCGCAATGTACATCAAGCATCACAGGTGTATAGCGAGCGAGGAAACAGTGTGGTGGATTATCAAAAATTCCGCGGTAAATCAATCAAATCAGCTCTGGAGTTCTTTCATGATCATGTAAACTACATTGATCAAGCCTGAGTCTCCTTGAATGCCTAATCCACTTCAGGCTCACCAGGCAGCTTAACCAGCTTGACAATAGGGCGGCGAAACTTGCTAAAGTAGTTTTCTGAGCTCTTTCTCTGCGCCAACAGAATTCGTACCGTTATCACTATATATGTTAGAGCAGCGTCCACGCCGTGAAATGAAACGGTGATAAGCTGCTAGAAATGCGTTAGATGATGGATCAGAAGCTACTCCAAGGTGCACCGCTTTTGTGAACATGCACACAAAAATGTCAATATGAGCCTTGGTACTCTTGGCTCCGCGACCTCGTGAGAATGATTTAGATACAGGACCTGCATAGTCGACGCCGGCGGCCTCGAGTGGCAGACGAGGAGTTAATCTCACGGGCGAGAGCGGAGCCATTTGCTGCTGCATCAGTCGAGCTCCATGGCGCGCGCACACCACGCAGCGTCTATGAAGGGTCTGGACCAGCCGGAGTGAATTGGCGATCCAGTGCGTACGACGTTAGTAGCTCAACATCGGGCGGACACCTCCATGCAACTTCGCTGACTGTGCTTCTCCAACCAACCTGCGAACCAACAAATTATTGTGAGGCAAATTAATCGGATGCTTCTCACAGTAACTCAGATCTGAATTATGGAGTCGGCCTGTTACGCGCGAGGAACCGTTTTTATCCACTAATGGCAATAACAAACGCAGATCACTACGAGTGGACAACCATTTACCATTCAACAAACATCGGAGCTCCATGCTGGAATGCTGTGACTGCACAGCTTCCCGAATAACTTTTCGACCCGCAGCAAGCTCTTGGATGTGAGGGGTCTATCTAACTTTCCCTTCGGCAGTTTTGCATTGAAACGCCAACGAAACATCAATGCGACAATACGCCCAGATTTCGGAAGCGAACTAGATTTTTCCAGATAAGACAGAACATTGGACTCATCTTGGGTGGCAACTATGTTCACGGACAGGTCATGACGCTACTCAAAAAACGTGGCCATCGCAGTCACTTCCGCTTGCTCCGCTACTGGAATCGGCCAATTCTTTGGTTCCTGTAACAACACAGATGGACCATAGCACCGTAAACTTCTGTCCTTGAGTGCATCCACCGTGATTCCTCGAGTGGCCAAGTCCGCTGCATCTTCCTTAGAACGTACATGGTGCCACACAGCTTCTGGAATTATGGTGACAATCTGGCTGACCCTAATTGCCACCAAAGTTTCCTCACGTGATGGGTGGCTCTTAAACAAATCCAACACCACTCCATTATCGGTCCAGCAATACAATGCTGAGGGCTTTTTTCGAGAGCTAGGGCAGAAAATGTTTGAATAAGTGGACTAACATGATAGCACCACCCAATTCAAGCTTCTGCGTACAAATCACTTTACTCGGAGCAATTTTATTTTTAGACATGAGCAACGTGGACGAATGAGGGGGCCACGAGGAAGACTGCTGCTGCATAGGCACGCCTCGATGCGTCAGAAAATCCATGAATGACCCATTGAGCGTTCGAATTTAACTGTAGCCATCGAGGTATGTGAATTTGGGACAGAGGCGGCATTTGATTACGCAAGACAATCCAATGATTGAACAATTCTCCGGTGAGCGGATTATCTCAATCAAGCCTATACAGCCACAAATCCTGGATCAGGACACCTACATTGAACCAAAAATGGCGGCAAGCAACTTAAGGGATCCAAAAGTTGTGCTACTCCCAAAAATATAGAGCGCTCGGTGACAGTTGGCCCAGCTTCCGGCATCGTGACCTGGAAGAAAGAATAATCTTCAGCCGGCACTCTTTTCAAGCTGAGAGTAGAAAACGTCTCTTGAAACTTAACAGACACAACGTCCTGCGTCTTACTAGGTAGATCTTGTATTAAAGAACGCCCACTTCCCGCCCACTTGCCGAAAAGCATACAAGCTGCCTGCATCGCCTCGATTAGCTATTGACGAGCTCCCAACGTTCAAGACACTGAGTTAGCACCACCAAGAAGATCATCTATATAACTCAATAGTTGTAAAATCATGGCAGCTAAGAGGTGAGCTGCACCATACATTTCTGCTGAATGAAACAGAACACGGATCGCCGAAAACGGCGCACACGCAGTCCTCTACGTGACCATAAGCAGAATGAAAATAGTGATTGGATCAGTGTCAGAAGCACGCCACACAATCTTCTGCTATTGGAGGTCATCAGCATGAACTAATACCCGGCAAAACATTCTCACAATGTCGGTGACAAAGACGTACTTATAAAATCTCCAACGAGTGGGGACTAACGTGATATCATTTAACAAATTGGGTCCTGAGATCAGGAAATCATTGGGGGTATAATCATTTACAGACCTCTGTGAAGCATCAAATACCACTCGTATCTTGCCATTTTGGGGAAATGCATGGTGCAGAATGACGAAACCAGCGCCAAAAATACCTCGTAGCACTGCAACCATGTGACGTATATTCTCGTAGTCCTCCATGAAGTCGGAGTAAGCTGCATCCAGCTGTTCGTCTCGGTAACGTCGTCTCTCTGATCGGCGAAGGCAGGCCTTGGCAATCTCCTCAGTATCTGAATACTCAAGATCCTTCATCTTCTGGAAAATTGGTAGACGTACCACCATTCTTCCCTCTAACAAACCGAAATGAAAGAGCTTTGAGCACCTGGATCAATCAGCGCGCGCGCTCGCAACGATTTGCCTGACGAAGATTCGCAATCGTATCAGAGCAGTGGCCAATGGGCGCGTGCTGCTCGCGGTGGCAGAATTTACCTGCATTGATGCCATATTGGTGGAGAGATCTGGAAATTTCGCAATGCCATCAACAGTACCAAACGGGAGCTTATCGCAATGCAACAGAGTATTATTAGCGTCCCTGCAAGCCTTACACTTCCAGAATGGCAATTGACATTCAGCAGTTGGATGATTAGTTTTCAAACATTTCATGCAACATCTATTAGACTTGGCATTTTCAATTTTTTTTGCGGCAGGTAATGCGGTAAAATTTTCACGAGCGTGGAGTAAGTGAGCTTGTCCACAGTGCACACGCGAAGGTCCAGAGTTTCCAGAGGACTCACTGGATAGATACACTGGAACGCTCTCGCCCTTTTCCCGCCCATTTTCCAGATGATTGCGTGCATCGGAGTCAGATTGAGCACTTGAGGCGGCAGTAGCATCTCGAGCGTGTGCAGCATCCCGTGCTCGCATTCGTGCCTCGGGGAAGGTGATGAGGTTCTCATATTTTGAAAAAATCTCGATTGATTCCTGACGTTGTTCCCAACTCTCTTGAGTAGACATATCAAGCTGCCTATATATACAGTGCACGAACCACCAATTTCGTTGGTCAGAGGGGCATTCTAAATCGCGCAAACCTTGAATATCCTCCTCTGCTTGATTCAAAAGATCACCGAGCTCCTCAGAATTCTTGGATTCAGTTGATTTGAGATTTATCAGACCCTCCAAATGCACAAAACAGTTGGAGACACGGATTGTCATACCGACGACACAATCTATCCTACGCCACTTGCACATTTGATGCTCTGATTTTAGCGCTGGAAAGCATACGCGCAGCAGGATCTTGAACAGCCTTGAGCAGAAAATGTCAACTTGAACATTATCTGGAGAGTTCTTTGAGCCGACTTTTTTGAGGATCTTTCCAAAAGCACGAGTCACATCTTCACCTGTCTTCGTTTTCAGTCGCTCAGCTCACGCTCATTTAGGAACAATGTCTATGACAGTCATAATATATTCGAAATTCTTATTAAATTTCGCTTGATGGATCGTGATTGCAAGATCGATCTACCACAATCATTCACAATTTTTACTACAGCTCTTCTCCGAGGGAAACTCCTCCGTTCTGAAGCATGTAGTTCCTCCACTACTTGTATCCTTTCTGAACTATGTTTGTTACTATTCGACATATTTCATCTTCACGCGGTTACTTTTGTCAAATAGTCATCCACTCTTTCGAAAAATGATCTGTTTCTCCCAATTTCTACTTGATTCCGATAAAATTTCACAGTTTCCTCGAGAACCTCTATTCCCCGTTCAGACTCCTCAACAACACCCATGATTCTAGAATGAAAATCTGTTAAGTATTACTCATTCACAGCTGATCTAGAGAATATGCTCGCGATTCTTCTTGTATATTCATCGATTTTCCACATGGTCTCACTAATTGATATTCTCAATTGCTCCTTGCTCTATTGGTAATGTCAATTGCATGTTGCTGTCAGAATACTCATTCACAGCTGATCTAGAGCATATGCTCGCGATTCTTCCTGTATATTCATCGATTCTCCATATGGTTTTGCTAATTGATATTTTCAATTGCTCCTTGCTCTATTGGTAATGTCAATTGCATTTTGCCGTCAGAATATCTCCACGTTAACAACTCATCTTCCCAAATATGCCCAAAAATCTGATCCCTGAAATGGAAATTGGAAACAAAGGGTTCTTTTTGCAGTCATCTAACGAAAACGTTTCACAAGTGTCCCGCGTTTATGTCACATTTGTCACCCCTGTTCCTTCCCTTCGAACATTCAATAGTGACTGATGATTCTAAGGATATAGGCAGGTCGAAACGCTATTTTCGAGCGCATATGAGATACACCCCGAAACTTTTTTCGTCCCACAAAGTATAAGGAAACGATGGAAATTTGACATTCGAATGATTTTTAGGTCCCCATATATCCTTCAAGGATACTAACATATCCTCGAAAACAGCTTATATTCAAAAATCAATTGGCGATGAACTATCAAGTTTTGATTCCTGGGAGAATTTTCTCTGGAGAGTATACCCAATATGAGCATTTTTGTGAGAGCAAAACAGTATTACACTTCACGTAGCGAAATTATGACTGATTTATTGAATACATCCTTGAAACAGAGGATTATGGCATGGTTCTGACGGTAGTCTCGAGGATCTCATCATAATTGTCCTGAGTAAACTGAGTGAATTGGAAAACTCTCTGTCGAATCTGTTCTACTAAGCATACTGATGATGTCAGCGAAATTTCACAAAGATTCATCTACGGATTCATCGCCAAATGAAATTTGAAGATATATGGATCGTCGAGAATACGAATTGGAGGAGAATGCCTTTTTAGAAAAAACCAACAATGACTCCATCAGATGTATATGTGGTGCATTCTGAACTATAGCATTTCTGTAGGAACTGCACTATTTACTCATCACATGATCAATCAGCGCACCAACTCTCTTTCCACCAAGTGTAACACCTTTTGCTGAGTGTTCTCCCTCAAATTTTCAAGTCCTGTCGATAACCTCTTGGAGACATGGTTGACGCATTCTTTTTTCACCACAACAACATCTGGACCATGAACTAGCTCTTCATTCAACAATTGAATATATTCAGCATCTCCATCGGAGGTCACATCAGTATGCTGAGCACTACATTTTGCTTTTGACCGTCTCCACATAACCACAGCTGCTTCTGACTCCATGGCAGGCGACGGTCCATCAAAATTTTCTTGGGACATTGGCTTGTGAGTTTGACACCATCCTTGAAACGAATCTGAATCCTCACCAAGAGTATGAGCTTGGAGAGAACACTGTTGACAAGTTTTTAACAGTAACTGACGCTTTTTCCAGCTTGGTTAGCCGCTTTGGCCGCTCTAGCTAATTGTGATTCATCATTGTTTCCATGTTCATCAGTAGTCCTCTTATACTCTTTTTCGTATGCTAAATTATTCATTCTATCCATCGTCAGACTAATTAACTCAGTGTATGAAATTTTGTGATGAAAGTCACGATCAGCTAGGATTTATATTACTCTTACAGTGAATCACTTCGATCTACAATGGGTGCATCGCTATCTAGGGACCCTATACGCCGCGCCGACGCAAGAGAATGAAGGCTCATCTGTATTGAGCATCTGCTATGGATTTTCGATGATTTCGTAATCTAGTTCAGAATCATTCCCGTCCATCATCGCGAGGTACAAAATACACTCTATAATAAGTACGAGCGATTGATTTCAGCAAGTATAAACATTAACGTAATATTTAACGTACATGTCTGATGTCAGGTTTCATGGAAACATAATTCACACATTATTTTCTCTTCAAGACTTTCTTACCCTAGACCGGAATACCATACTATTATGGGGTCCTTAATTTCGATAAGAAATACCCAGTCAGGCTAGTTCGGGTCGAATTTCAAGTTCTAGCAACATCTTCTGCATTACCGAAGAGGATATATGGAGAGTTTTGGATGAATACCTTACAGAGGATACCATTCGGAGATTCTTAATCGTTTTCTCCCGGAAAACGGTGAATCTATTGCAAATGTCTTACTCGAGTTGGGCTCGAAACGACGTACCAGACGTTCCCCTAGGTTTCCCATACATCTCTCTCACTTCTTGAGGGTCCAAGAAAGTGAGATAAATTATTAAAAGAAAGTTGTGAAAATTTCAAATTTTGGTCAAATCTCGACCTGCCTATATCCTCAAAATCTATGTCATCATAGAGATCAGCCCTCTCTCCATTCAACAGCCGCATCAGCTCGCTCTTTACTCAATACAATGGATAAATGACCTACTCATCATGTCGCGTCCCATGACGGTTCTCTACACGGGACCTGTTTTGACCTGTTTCTAGTGAGAAATATTTAATTAATTGCCTCCTACCGAAATTTCGTTCCGCATTCTACTCTGATGGGCACAATTTCATACAATTTCAGTACAGGCTTGAGCATTCATCAGGTCTCCCAAAGAGGGTTCCTGTACGCATTTCCATGTTTTCATGTCTTAAGGATACTAAAAAACATTAATCAACATACATTGGAATCTCTGATCGAACGCGCTCTTTTAGCCTCCTTCTCTTGTACCGGTGCAACCGACCTCGTACCTAAAATTACTGCAGTCGTCGAGCACATATCTCCCCCAAATGTATATAGCCCCCTTGTAAATACTTCCTTAGATATAAGTAATATTTCCTCGCTCAGCAAACGTCCACTCAATCTCAGTCTTCCATGTACAATAAATTTGCTAGTGCCCATCTTGACGAATCGGTCTCATTGATTACAAAAGCTACTTTATATGCTTCCGACGAGGTCGCGCCTGAAAGGAACGTCACTGTCCTTTCTCTCCAAAAACCATGGGTAACGGCCGATTTGAGGTATTGAATGAAGCAACGTGATGTTCTCGGCCAACATGCATCGAACAACCACTCGCTCAATGCACGAGCAACATGCCATATAGCTCGAAGTCACAGGATCGCTCGAAATCACATCAATGGTTGACGCCGGCTCGAAGTGAAACGGGATAGGAAAGATCGGTGCAACGTCCAAATCACCACCCTCGCCGCTAAATTCTTTCAACGTTCAGGAGCTCAACGACTACTACTGTTCAATAACCAGAGTACTCCTGTGTTGACCGATGCAGATCTCGATCCCAATATGCTCGACTCCTCTTACAAGTGGAGGCCCCATCTTTGATCTCGGAGTTGTAACACTAGCAGATATTCACTCAGAACTATGTGCCAGTAAATTTGAGGGTATGCCTAGTGATGGCATTAGCTCCACCATGATTAAGATTGCTCCCCAGACACCACTACCCCGTCTCACCGATCTCATCAACAACTTGCTGTCCACTGGTTATTTTGCCCAAAATTGGAAACAGGTCTCAATAAGACCTATCTTGGGAATTCATTCGACAGAATCTCCCTCTAACATGCAATCCATAGCCCAATTCTCCGAGCTCTCGAAAATCTTGGAGCGCATCGTTCACAGATAGCTGTCATCGTATCTTGCAGTATCTTGAATCGTCATCAGTCCAGCTTCCGACCCCATCACTCATGGCGAACAGCTCTGCTAGGCATGATCGGCGACGTATCGTCAGATATTGAACAGCGGAAACTGATATCGTAGATCTCATTTGGAAGCATTGAGAAAACAAACGATGCGGAACGCTGCATACGATCGACAAAGCAGCTTTTTAGGCGTGAATTTCCACTGGATAGGAAGTACAAGTGGATAGATATTTCACAAAGTGTTACTAATGACGATAACAATACAAAACATAAAACGATTGGCTTAAAGCCCTCGAAAATCTGGAAGAAACTTCGAATAAAGATGAATTCATTGAACTCTTGCAGAGAACTGCCTATAATCATGTGGAAATGGCTGGTAAAGGTGAGTTCGAGGTGGGTAATTCCGTGAGAATGTCTTATCTCAAAAATGTAATCGACGAAGAATACTTGCGAAACTAGAGTACAGGAATATTTGGAATTGTGGAAGTTGAGAGAACGAATCCGGTGACTCATTCGATCAAAGATTATGACGATGAAATGATCATCGGCGGTTCCTACGACGACGAATTGCAGCGTGTGAAGAATCCTGATGTCTATCCGATTGAGGAAGTCATGAAGAGACGGCGGAATCAGGTTCTCGTGAAATGGCTTGGAATGGGTCACGACCACAATAGTTGGATTCCACGAGAGAATATCTTGTGATATAATCCGTGTGTGGACGGTCTTACTCCAAGTTATGTAACTCTGTTCAATATGAGACAAGAATTCCTACTGTTCCATCGCAGAGCCACTAGGATGAAATAGTTTTGGCGTGACCAGTCTACTCTGCAAGCTCATCTGTCTTGCTTCAAGCGTTTGATCTAGTGGTCAGCAGAAAGGGTGTGAATTCATCTGACAGAGGGAGTCGTGAATAAATAAAATATGTGATCATTCTTAAATGATTTGTAATGAAGGCTTTGCTGAATCTATTCCGAATTTCAGTGAATGAACAGTCAAAATGCAGCAGAGTCAGAGATCTGATCACGGTATCCTCAGAAGTATCTATGCTCCAATGAATAATGGAGGAATGAAACTCGGCTATGCATTCGAAGTACTGTGATTTGATCCCGCAAAGAAAGGGTGAATGGCAGTCATTCTCCACGAGTTGTTTCGAGGAATTCTACCTATCAATATGTACTGCTGGCTCCGCGAGAATCCGGAGGAATTCTTTAGCTTGCGAGGCGGGGCTAACCACGCAATATTATGGATGATATTCAAACCGATGGGGAGAAGACTCCTCGGCATCGGAATGAATCGATTCAATAAGCCGGTAAAATTGGCATATTCCGATGAAATTGAGGGTGAGAAGAAAATCATAATCCACTATTTAATTGTCCGGATTCCATCATGTATTCCCCTCAGCTAGAATGAGAACATGAAGAGAGTGTCTTGAGGAATGTGTGCTTGCTTGGACATAGAACGAGTTGAGGAGAGTCATATGCAATGGAAATCTATAGAACCGCGACGCAGCTACTCCAAGAGTTCATCGCCGTGCTCAAACGCGAGAGTTGGGGCAAGCGCGTCGTACGGATTTTTTTGACCCACGCAGGAGAGAGAAATGAGGATATCGCAACCTGTTGTGCGTAAGCGATGGGGATATATTTTCGTTTGCGTGCTCGTGCAGATTTGTGCGAGCGGAGGTCATGCCCCTCAGAGCAAACTGCGGCTCATGGAATCGTACGCTGCTCGAGTCATAGAGGAGCGCTCTAGAGCAGATACGGTCACGTATACGAACGCACCATTCACATGGATTCTCCTCGTACATCTGCCCCGCATTGGCTTTTTTTACAACTTTCTCGGCCTCAGCAACTACCAAAGCCTCCAAAATGCTCTTGAGATGCTGACTTCCATGAAAAATGTGATGTTGAATCGGAGTTTGTTCCTAGTTTTGCTGAGAAGCAAGATTCAGAGCGTGGAAAATTCGTTTTTCATCGGACAACGCAGTATTTTTGAGCTTTTTTCGCTATTTCCTTCGTCCTGGTGCCCATAGTGCACCAAAGCTTTTGTAATATTTTCCGACTGCTCATTTCCAGCAGAATTTTATTTTTGATCAGAGTTTGTTATGACTTGTACTGTTGAACAAGATCCGAAGCGTGGAATTTGATCCCTCACGCAAGATGAATGTTTCTCTGGTTCAGTGCAATTTGACGTTTTAGAGGTACCTTGAAGTTCTAACCCCATCAAGTACTGCTTGCACCAGTCTCAGGTAATCCCTCTTGCCTCCAAAACTTCTTAAACAATGAGTCCAACATCGAATTGTCAATAAGATGAAGGTACGATGAGTCGGACTCTGGCCCTCTGACAACACTTAAAGAAAACACCCAACCAAGTTCTGTATTAGTGGCTAAAGGTTGATCTGAAGAGTTAAATTCCGCCTTTTTGACTCCGCTGAGCACTATTTGGGCATGAACCTTTGCACCTAGCAGAATATCAATGGACCGTGTTTTCAAAAACTTAGGATCCGCTAATTTCAACCTTTAAATATTTTCCCAGCATTCAGTGAGAGAAGAGACTGATGCTTTATAGCCCGAGACTTTAGGAACAACCAACGCTTGCACTTCACAGCTGAAGACCGAAAAAAACCGAGGTCTTATCGTGGAGCTGGTCATACTTCTCGAGGTGAACATGTTCAGATCAGCCACTCCTCTAACTTGAACTCTCGATCGTGATCTGCCGATTCCCAGTTTCTGACAGACATTTTCTGCCACAAAACATGACTGCGAGCAGTAGTCGACCAATGCCGTGGAATGTTATTCGAACCCGTCAGACGAGACCACTTTCACAACCACGGTCGGCAAAAGCACAAAACCGGAACTTGTCACCGAGTTCTGACAAACCGTCTGAGTGGGATGCGTGCAAGATGCAGTAGACGGGGTTGAAACCGTGCTAGAGCTATCTTTCTGAGAGGTTGTAGTGACTGTAGACTTGTTACTACCCGAGGAATCACTGGTCTCCTGATACTCCATGTGGTTAGAGGTGTAGTGTCTGCCTTGGCATGTGCGGCATGTTTGCTCAGATTTGCAACCACGGGCTCCATGAGGGCCGAAACACAAAAAACACAACTTGTTTTCAATTACGTATGCTTTCCTATCCGGGATGCTTTTAGCCTTGATGGACGAGCACTGAGAGAGATGATGTTCTCCGCCACAGTCAGAACAAGGCCTCTTTTTGACATTAGGTTTAGTATCAGTAGCAAGAGAATGTGATTTTGACGAACTTGATTGCCTACCAGATTGGTTAGTAGCGCTAGTTTTCAGCCTACCTTCAATGGACTCCAAGGTATTCAAATGCTCTTGGAAAAATTTCTTGAGCTGGACTATACTCGCAGGCTCTTGCAATTTTCCCAAATACTTTTCTCAGTCCTTGCGAGTATTTCCATCAAACCGAGAGACCGTTGAGAAAACGAACAAATCCGTGCCGTTAGTGTCAACAGCGCGACCGAGACTCTCCAAAAAACTTTGGGCATCGAAAGTTCCCAAGTACAATTTCTTCATCTCCGCATGAGTTTGCGCTTTCATCAGTTTCAAAGAAAACGAATTGTTCACCACTTGACTAACGAGTCTTCTTTCATTTCCAAAATGAGCAAACGAGTCCACCCAAGCTTTGGGATAATTGTCTGTCATTAATTCCAAATTTTTAATCTCATCCAAAGCTTCACCCCAAAGTTTCGTTCTAGAATGGTAGAATTTAACAACCGGGGGCATATCTTCTCTACGATGAACCATGGATTCATACAAATCTTGGAAAGAGCCCACTCATTGTATTCACCGGGAGAGACTGGTTGCTCCGACTTTGCAAAAGAGTGAGAGGCCGCAGATATGGCAACTGCATGAAAATGAGCATTCGCAGGAATGCTAGCTTCTAAATCAGTCCTATCAGCGTCCGCGAGATTCTCCAAAAATTCCGTGAATTCTGCCTTAGTCTCCACGTATGACTCTTCAACAAGACTAGCAATTTTCGATTTGAAGTAATCATGTGCACAATCTGTACCATAATCCGTGAGCACTTTCGTGTGATTTTTGCAGAAGGTCTGATGATGAAAACATAGATTTTCCAACCGAACCGTGGCGGACGCTTTTGTCATCTTATCCTGACCTTTGAATTTGAAGTTTTCATGAGCGAGAGCTATTTCATTCTGCAAGTCTAGTTGTACCGTGTAAAGGGCATCCATTTTGGAAGAATGGGAAGACTACTGAACCGGAAAACCGATGGAATTCAATGAATATCGGAGTCGAGAAACCTACTTGACCAGTTATTCTTGCGAGAGAATCAACAAGTGTGGAGAAAATGCAACCGTCTGTGAAGACAGGAATTTTATAGGCCAATGGACCTATAGAACAGGTACCCTAGGATCCTGCTGCAACCAAAATTCCACCTATTGTGGACCCACTCTAAATATGAGCTGATTGGTTGGAATCCCTAACTTAGCTCTGTCCGAGAAAATCACCATGTATGTCAATCAAAACAAATCCGCATAACCTACTTCAACACACTCTCACATCAGAATTGTGATTCATCATTTGATAAGGCATGAGTAAACTCAAGTGCCATCCAGGGCTCGAAGTGACGCTTGATGCTGCATCGGTTCGACGGCTGACGTTGCTTGTGATCGACGGCGTGCCGCCGAGCGCTGAAAGTTGCGACGCTTCGACTCACCGCGTCGTGTTGCTCGATGCCACTGCTGCTAGCGCAAAGGTAGCGCACAGCACTGAAGCCACAGCTGAGACGGCGGAAATGGTGCACGAGAGGCAAGTGAAGGCACGCTCCTGGCCGGATGTGACGTCGCCGTCAAACAGCGAGTGCGTCAACGAAGGGGCGTGGCCACCGTTGAGTCACCTAGAGGATCCGCCACTTTTTTAGAGATCTCTCTCAACTTTTTGATTTCTCAATCCACAAAAGAAGTTTTAATTGCTCTCCTGAACCTCTATGTGCACTGCCAAGGTGCAGATTGCAAATTCATCAGGCACGATTGCGATCGAGATCGCCAAATCAAAATTCCAGGAAAGACAGATCAGAATTCAATCAAACACAATCGCATCTGTTCTCAAATTCATGCTCGCATCTCAAACTCAAAATGAGCGCTCGACTCGAAATTGAAAAATGATAAGTTGAATTTCTTATCCGTTGTCCGATGCGTTGAGCTCCCACGGTGCCCAGGAACCGCCCAGCTCCCAGGTTGCCTCCGTCCTCTTGCCTTGAAGGGTGGTTAGCCGAGATCACATGACTCCGAATCAACAGCTCAGCAATTTCAGGGGATGGTCATGAGGTCGAGCGTATCCCAACCTGGACGGTCCAATGAGAGGTTATGGTTGGACAGCTTCGAACAACTAACGATGGTCAGCTACCACCGTTGGTCTGTTCCCCTAGGCGCTGAAGGTGATCCCGGTAGCCCCAGGTCTTCGAGGGAGAGTTGCCGCTCGTCCCGTTCAGGCCGCCGTTATGCCATGCGAATATCTCACGCATGCACATCGATTTGCAAATCCATTCGCATCCACTTTTGTTCACATCACTGGCATGGAATCCGGCTCGGAGGACCATATGTTTCGGATATGTAAGGCAGGGTGGAAATATTTTTGATGCCAAACTCAAATTTTAGCAACGAAGCTTAACTCCATTCTCGCTCATGGTAGAAGCGAGGTGGGGCGGACGAGCGGTGGACGAAGACTGACGCTGGCCGTAGAAGGCGGCCAGCGCGGCTGCGCGGATCGCGCATCTTGTGCGCGATAGGGCGCAAACGCGCGCGAATTCAAAATTGCGGCATTACTATACAAACTCAAACAGAGGCTTTGAATTTCCTTGAGCTTGGGTTAGGGCTTTTTGCACTGGAGAATGGGGCAAGGCTCCTCAATTCCTCAGAAAAGAGTTGGCGTTCTTTCTGCCTCAAAAATGAGTCAGAGTTTTTTATCTTCTCAAACATTGAGATAGAGCTTTTCAGTCCAAGTTTAGACCGTGAGTGTTCTGTTCGTCTTTCATTCGAGCCCTACTTTGAACCATAATCTTCGCTTGCTGTATCATAGACGGATCCATCCAACTCAATATTTCTCCAAAGCGCATGGATCTGTCGAATTCACTGATTTCAACAACAATAGCACATCGGCCTGAGGTTAAGGACCCAATTAGATGGACCATGCACCAATTATAGATCACCTCCAAGAAATCGTCATTTTTTCATATTTTAATGGAAATTTGATGAAGATGGAGATATGATTCAATCATCCGGACCATCCACGAAGTTAACATAAGAGTAACCTCATGGATCGCTTCGGTTTGGGGAGAGAGAATTGCTTTGAAAGTCCAAACACAGTGCTGGAGCTAGTTTTACTGTCAAGTGGAACGATGAGGCTTGGGAGAGAGCTGTTTGTTCCAGTCGCATAGCCATGTCCTATCCCATTCTTGGAGTGAGCATATGTTCTTATTAGATCGCTACTGACAAGTAGGGGACCAACCTTGTGGATCACGGATCCGGCCAAAACTCTAGGAATCATCTTGTTTCGGTGAGGAATGAAGATATCCCAGAGGGTTGAGACCAATAGGCCCCTCTGTTCCGAGATACAGCTGTGAACATTAGCATTGGCCATATAGGCACGTGTTAAAAATCCATACGTATAGGTATACCCGCAATGCTAATGTCCCTGGCTGTATCTCCGAACAGAGGACCTATCGGTCTAAACCCTCTGAGATATCTTCATTTCTCACCGGAACAAGATGATTCCCAGAGTTTTGGCCAAATCCGTGATCCGCAAGCTTGGCCCTCTACTTGTGAGTTGAACTTCAATCTCTATTGTGACCAAAGTCCCGAGGACGTGAATTAAATCATGATTAATGCTGATCCTTGATAGGTACTTCGAATTTCGCGCTGTCTCAGTTTTATGGATCGTCAAAAAAAGGTGATCCATTATCGGTCCAGTGCTTTTAGGACCACCGGAGCCCCCGTGATGGATCACACATCCACGTATTGATGATTTTGACGAGAGAATGTTCCTCGTTCTTCGCCACTGTAAATGAGTGACCCCACTCGATATATTATCTCCTGGTTGCTCCATTGAGATTCCTTTCAATTGATCTAGTTGTATTCCCTGTGAGTATTTGTCTATGAGTGATATATAGAGGGATCCCACGCCATAATTGAAACTTTTTCGCACCTCTCTTTTTTTTATTTCCCGGAGCATTAAATTCGATCCGAGGCTGTGAAAGAAAATATCTCCTACAGTTTCCGGATCCAAATAGTATATCATGTCCCGCCCACGTATGGATAATTTTCGCACGAGGGGTCGATTGTAACCCGAGTGAAGCGACGGCTACGAAGCCCTCGTGCCAAAAGCATCCATGCGCTAGTTGCGTATACTATTTTTTCCGCCTCTGGCATGGAAGATCCAAATCTTCCGATCCGGAGCAAGCAGAGAGTTGGACTTCGTACGCACCCGGCCGGGCGGGAGAATTTTTTCTTGCTCCTGGTGGGCCTACAATCGTGATTGAGCCCCAGAATTAGGAAACTCAATTTTGTAGGCGTATCTCGATCATAACTCCGAAACGATTGGACCAACTTCAACTCCGAGAAGAGCATTCAAGAGATAAATCAAAAACCTATCCATTGTACAGCTTTGAAAAATTCTCTGAGTCTCCCCAGTTACCTTGGTTTCTTCAAAAGCCGAAGAATATAGATTTTTTTATGATTTTCTGATGCGTCCATCAACGTTCTTCTATAAATTTCTCTTTGTAGAGTTGTGTTCGAGTTCTCAAAAAATCTAGAGATTTCCGACGGTACTTTCGTGGCCTCTAGAGCTGTTTTAGTACGCTAAAGGAATGTAAAAAACTCGGAATCCTCTTTCTTCATCAAATTAATACCAAGAGAGCTCAAAAACCTACTTCATCGTATTTTTTGAGTCTTTTCAAATTGATTTCAATCATCCTGTGTACATTTTAGGAGTGGAGAAACATCGAATCAGCGGACAACTATTTAAGAAGTACTTCTTGCCTTGAATTTTCCTGCACATGCGCACGGTTCTACGGATCTCTAACGGCTATTGATTGAGAGTACTGTAAGATACTCTTGATCAATAGTTAGCACTATTATCTTCAAAATGCTTCTCCGTTCGTGTCATTTGTTGGAGCAAATCCAGAGATATAGCTATTTGAAAATTGAAAGAGGAAAAATTCAAAGTACCAAATCCGTGAGCCCAAGAACGTCTCGACAACGTTTTCCAGCTCGAATTGTGTGTATTAATGGCTTGCCTCCACCAATCGACATCCAGGAAGGTGCAATTTGGGGGAAATCGGGCCAGCTATTGAACAAGAATAGTTTCAAAACTTGAAACCCACGTGCTTGCGCAGAAAACTCACATCTAATGAATCAGAATGGGGACGATAATTGAGTGACAATTCGGCAACTATTAGTTTTCTCCGCGCCTGTGTGAGCTTCAATTCTCGAAACTTCTTTTGTTCTGAAGCTATCTCAGTTCCCTTCAAAATGCGACCTTCTGGATGTCGATTGATTGAGGAGAGCCAAAGATTTTCACGTTCGGAGGTGAAGAAAATAGTCGAACCTTCATGGGGCTCACGGATCTGGAACACTGGACTTTTCAGAACTTTCAAATGATCATATCTCCCGCCCTACTTAATCAACTGACACAGATAAAAAACCATTTCGAAAGTAATTGTGCTCGCTGTTATTCAAGAATATTTCCGGAGCCGTGAAACTGTGTGCGTGCGCATGGAAATTCATTTTCTGAAAAGAGAAGTGCTTTTGAAATAGTTCTTCCGCGTATTTGATGCTTTTCTATCTCTAGAATGTACCGAAAGTGAGTGGAATCGATGTAAAAAAACTCAAAAAATACGATGAAGAAGGTTTTCAAGCTCTCCTGGTATGAATTCCATAGGGAAACCACGCAACTACGCATTTCGATTTATTCACGGTTCTCAAGCGTACTAGAACAATTCCAGATGCCGTTGAAAATCTCAAACTTCCTTGACAGCTAAAACGCATGTGGGGGAAAAATATGAGAAAGGATTTTGAGCGATGCGTCAAAAAGCTATGAACAGATCTATATTCTGTAGCTCTTTGAAGCCCTAGAGCAACCGGGGTTACTCATATGGTACAATTCGATGAAAGGGCTGAAATGGACGCGCAGCCCTGGATCTCGGGAGAGCGTGCGACGTCTCTATTTTTGCAGGCACTTAACCCGTTCACTATTTTGTCCTCTCCAGGAGACAAAACCAATTTCCAATAATTCGCTATAACTTTCTTGGAATGTGATGGGAAATTCTGTGGAAATTATGACAGATTCTTGCCAACGCAGATAACATGTTGGTTCACGACTTGGGTTTGAGAACGTAGAAACAAGAGATATAAAAAACCAAAAATTCCTAAAATTTTGAATCTTGCCATTTTTCGCCATTTTACCACCTCAGAAACATATTTTGACATCCGGAGAGTCATTTTTGATACCAAGCGCATTTTTGTAGTGAACGGGTCAACTCCGGATCAGAAGACGGAGTCTGCACTGCGTGTTTTGACTCTGGATCTTTGGGACGAGAGCCTTTCTGTAGGATTTTTGACTCGACAGAGATATGAATAATCAGTGAGGACAGGGTCTGGACATAAGACTGGGAATGAGATTCGGTACATGCATTATCGTATCTCAAACCACATTGATGAATTAGGGCATCAACAGTGGGACTTGATGATTGGATATTTCATATACGTAATAGTTTTTTCTCAGGAGAATGAGTGAGTTAGGGCACCCGTCCATCCTGAGAGAATCCTATCATGGAATTTGTTGAAATAGGATAGTTGAAACAAATTGTTTACACCCACTATCGTGTCACAAACCATCTTGATGGATTAGGGCATCAATAATGGGCCCCAATAGCTGGCTGTTTTGGGGCTGATCGTTTCCTCTCAGGAAGATATGTGAATGAGAGCACAAATCCATCCTAAAAGAATCCCATCATAATGACCACGATAATTCGAACCTCTCCGGTAGATCCCTACTAAAAATGGCCACGTGCTACTCCACGTGTGATTCCACGTGTTATTCCACCTGATATCACACCTGTTATCACTGGTGAAATAATACGTGAGATCACACGTGGAATTGTAACTGTAGTATCACCGGTAATTTCGACTGCGATTATGACTGATTCTCGGATTGACAATAGCACGTTTCACGCATGTGTGATTCCACGTGCTACAACCAAAATAAAAGCGTTAAAAACGTTCATTCGCGTGATTTTGGGAGATCATTCTCAATTGTCTGAGATTATTGACAGTGATGATGATAATATTGGAGAACAACTCATCAAACCATGGGAAAATACGAGAATGAGCCATGAACACATCAAGAAGGAAACAAATGAACGTGGTACTGTCAAACCAAAGATAGAGATAGATCCTGCAAATGATTTTTTTTTCAATGCGGTAGCTTCTGATTCTAAAGATGGAAATCGAAGATCTTATAGGCGTGTCAGTAAGGAATCATCCATACCAGATCATAATGAGTTAGTTAAGATGAAAAATTGAGATTGGTATAGTTCTTCTATGAAATTATGATGTAAATACATCTTTTCTGTACATGATGGAAATTTTCATGAATATTTCAACATTATGAGACTATCTTACACATTTCAGTTTCCCTGTCCTTCAGTTATGAGCAATGTGATCGATGAAAATTGAAACGAGGGACATACCGTCCCAAAATTCATTTTACAAAAACTTGTGTAGTAGCTATAATGAAATATTTGATCGATGATCCATTCCATGACCCGATCAACCTAACTGGAAACAATGCTATCAAATAGAAAACCAATAAAAAAACGTATAGTGGCAATCTTAAATTGCTCTTTTTGGAAGATCCGCACCTGAGAGAATTGTTCCTCTCTGCAAGACATGATCAATATTTTGCACCATAATTATTTGGACATCTTCGAGTTGATTGTTCACAACATTCATACTCCGCCTGGACTACCATCTGAGAATTTTTCTTTCGCTTTCTGCAGATAGGTATCTGAAACGAAGAATGATGGCTATTTTAACTCAGAAAATATCGAATGATCACATGTAGTCAAAAATAAGCTTACCGGATTCAATGGAAGTGTATGGCCTACTCACTGAATTTATCCTCTTTCTATATTGTGCATGGAATTCTTGAGCAATATCTCCTAAATGACTGTAGGCGATGCGTTCGCTGAATCGTCGTTCACATCAAATCAAGTAGCAGACATCATGTTCAGTGAGATGGCTAGAAAAATTGGAATCATTGTAACATACGCGTTGAGTTCGTATTCACATTCGATTGTATTATATTGATCAAATGGCTGCTATATAGTTCGTCTGTTCGTTTACGTTTCGAAGTTCGACTGTTCAAAGCTGTCACGGGGTTAAGACGTATCATTGTCGTAAGTTCCTAGCAGAATAAAGTGTACCGTTCTTTTTCATAATCATCGTTTTCTGATTATTGTTACGGACGATTGTAACAATTTGGGGGCTCGTCCGGAATATTTGATCAGGACGTGTTTCATTGTGAAGAGGTGATTCAAGATGAAAACCCGCAAGAATGAATTTTCGCCGTCAGAAAATTGTGCGGACACAGGGTCAGTATCGTACTTCGTCCCCGTAGCAAACCCAAGATCCGAAACTGCCGCAGGATTCCGTGATTTTCCAGGTGAACGCAGTGGATCTAGGAATAACCTCGCCACATCTCATGACTTCGCTGGCGAGCTTTTGATGCTGCTCGTTGTCGCAGAAATGGTGGACACGAGGACGACGCATGTGACTGGCCCTGACACGACCGGGAATGCTACGACCGATGCCGCCGTAGCTGGTACTG